>JADLZL010005298.1:0-58123 GCA_015844335.1 Chrysopogon serrulatus
ATATCTTTCATGGAAGGCGTTAAGAACACTGAATGCGGCAAGGCGGCATCCATGGCTATGTATGGGGGATTTTAATGAGATCTTGTTAGGGTGTGAGAAGGAAGGAGGGCCGCCTAGGCCACAGGCATGCATGAATGCTTTCAGAGAGGCACCGGATAATTGCAACTTATCTGATCTCGGCTACTCTGGTGATCCTTTCAATTGGTGGAACAATAATCATGTGGATCAGCACTATATTCGGGAAAGGTTGGACCGGGCGGTTACAGATGGTGACTGGAGAACCAGATTCCCTACCTTCAAAGTCAGGAATGGTGACCCAAAGCATTCAGATCACCGGCCGGTGATTGTGGATACAGAATGGGGGATCCTTGCCTGCTGAACAACAGGGGCAACCCCCCTTTCCATTTTGAAGCCAGCTGGTTACAGGAAGATCAATGTGGGGAGATTGTTAATAATGCCTGGAAGTTGTCAATGGACGTTCAGGGGGGAAAGATCCGGGAAGCGTTACAAAATGTTGCTCTTGATCTACAAGATTGGAGTAGAAATGTTTTGGGAGATTTAGAAAAAAGAATAAAGAAAGTAAAGTGGGCCTTGGAGGAGAAGCTTTTGTGTTGAAAATCATGAAATAAAGTTGAGCTGTTAAAATTTAAATTAGAAAGACTGGAGGAGCAGAGGAATATGTACTGGAGACAAAGGGCGAAGGTGCACTGGCTGGATAAAGGCGATCGCAATACAAAATTTTTTCACCAGTACGCTACTGAAAGGAAAAGAAGAAATAGAATAAGAAGAATTATTTTAGACGATGGGCGGGTTATGGAGAAAGAGGGAGATGTGCTGTCGGCTGTGACCGATTTCTATCGTGAGCTTTTTACATCTAATGCAGGGAGCACTGATGATTTGTTGCAATGCGTTGAGACTCGCGTCACAGCCGAGATGAATGATATGTTATTAAAGGAGTTTACAGATGAAGAAATCAAACAAGGCCTGGATAATATTGGTAATTTGAAAGCGCCGGGGGATGATGGTATGCCTGCTATTTTTTATAAAAACTTCCGGGACACTATTGGAGCTGATGTTATCAGAGAGGTGAGTAATCTTTTGGAAGGTGGGCCGATGCCAGACTCCTGGAATGACACTGTGGTGGTCTTAATTCCTAAAGTGCAGAATCCAAAAAGGTTAAAGGATCTTCGTCCGATCAGTCTATGCAATGTTGTATATAAAATTGCATCAAAGGTTCTTTCAAACCGTTTGAAGATTATTCTGCCAACAATTATATCACAAAATCAAAGCGCATTTATACCAGGACGGTTGATCACAGATAACGTGCTGATTGCCTACGAGATGAATCATTTTATGCAGAACAGGAGAAGTGGAGGGGACGTGCAGCGCTCAAACTTGACATGAGCAAAGCTTATGACAGGGTCGAATGGCAATTTATGGAGAAAATAATGAGGAAGATGGGTTTCCATGAGAGGTGGGTAACTATAATCATGAAATGTATCTCAACGGTTACATATCGTATAAAGGTGAATGGGGGATTAACGGAACAAATTTTTCCATCCCGAGGGCTAAGACAAGGGGATCCATTATCCCCATATCTGTTTCTGCTGTGTGCCAAGGGCTTTTCTGCCATGTTAAATGATGCAGAGGCAAGAGGAAGAATACATGGTGTATCTATATGTGCTGGTGGTCCAAGCATTACTCATCTTTTTGTTTGCAGATGACTCGCTGCTTCTCTTAAAAGCGAATGAAGAGAATGCAGCCCACCTGCGACATATTCTACAAATTTATGAGCGATGTTCGGGGCAGAAAATCAATAAAGAAAAGTCCTCAATTGTTTTCAGCAGGAACACAAAGGCCCAAGATAGAAGAAAATTTATGCAAGTACTTGATCTCTCACAGGAATCTATGAATGCAAAGTACCTAGGCTTGCCGATTTATATGGGGAAACCAAAAACAAGCCCTTTTGCTTATCTAAAAGAAAGGTTGTGGAAACGTATCCAGGGATGGAAGGAAAAACTGCTCTCAAAGGCAGGCAAAGAAACCTTGATTAAAGCAGTTGCACAAGCTATTCCTACATATGCTATGTCTTGTTTTGACCTTACCAAATCTCTATGTGATGAAATGAGCAATATGATTTGTCACTACTGGTGGTCGCAACAAGATAAGGAGAATAAATTGCATTGGATATCTTGGGATGAAATATGCAGGAGGAAGGAGGAAGGCGGACTAGGCTATAGGGATCTCCACCTTTTCAATTTAGCTATGTTAGCAAGGCAAGGATGGCGCATCCTTCAGAACCCAGAGTCCCTGGTTGCGCAGCTTCTAAGGGCTAAATATGGTACAAATGAATCAATGTTGAAAGCTAAAGAGAGGCCGGGTATATCCTACTCGTGGCGTAGTATTGTGAGAGGTATCCAGGCTTTGCAGAAGGGGCTGATTTGGCGTGTAGGCGATGGCTCTCAAATTAAGATATGGGATGATCCGTGGATTGCCAATCAAGTTTTCAGGAGGCCAATCACTCCAAGGGGTCACACCTTGTTGACAAGAGTAGAGGAACTTTTGAACCCGGCATCGGGCACTTGGGATGAAGAGCTAATTAGGGATGTATTTTGGGAAGAAGATGTGAAATTCATTCTTGCAACTCCAACAAACCCAGGTCATGAGGATTTTCTTGCTTGGCATTTTGATCAGAAGGGACTATTCTCAGTGAAGAGTGCCTACCATGTGTTGGATGATGAGAAGCACCGACTGAAAACACGACAAAAGGGTGAGTGCAGCAGTAATGGAGGAGAACCGAAACAAAAATGAGTTGTTTGGCGCAAGATCTGGAAAATTCCATGCCCCCCGAAGGTCCGTCACTTCATATGGCGCTTGGCTCGTAATAGTCTCGCTGTGAAGATGAATATTAGACGCCGTGGAGTGCGACTAGACACAAGATGCCCTGTATGCTTCCGTTTTGACGAGGATGGTGGCCACTGTTTTCTCAAATGCAAAATGGTTAGACGTTGCTGGGCTGCTCTCTCCCTAGAACCGATTCGACAAATGCTCTTATTAAAACGCTCGGCTTGGGAGGTGATAGTTGCTTTGCTTGGCTTGAAGGAGGATATCTGCATCAAGACGATGCTCCTACTCTGGCGCTGGTGGAGAGTGCGAAATAAGGTGAACCAAGGAGAGAAAGCGCTGTCTGCGGATACAGTAGCTGATGAAGTTCTAAACCTGATAAGCGATATGGAATTTACCAAAAGAAAGCAGTCGAGCCACCGTGAGGATACAGTAAAGAAACGGAATGCCCCACCGCCAGGACAGCTTAAAATCAATACTGACGGCTCCTTCTTCCGGGAGACGTTGCAAGGCAGTTGGGGTTTCATTATACGTGACCATGATGGTGATGCGATCCTGGCTAGAGCTGGAAGATTGTGTGCGGCACCAGACGCACTCACTACCGAGGCTATAGCTTGCCAACAAGCTCTCCAAGCGACCACAGACTATGGTATATCACGTATTCAGATTGAGGTTGATTCTTCTGTTCTACAGTATGCTCTACAATCTTTCAGTATGGATTTGGCGACCTGTGGGATGATAATTAGGGATATTCGTTTCATGTTAAGGGAGCATTTTGTCTGTAATGACATTACTTCTATCTCTAGAAATTGTAACTCCGTCGCACATGACTTAGCAAAGTTGGCTATGTGTTGGGACCCGGGTGAACTCTATGTCTGGGAACACCCCCTCCCAGAATTTGTAAAGGTTCTGGTTGCTCGCGATTTAGTCGAGCCAATGTTAATGGAAAGGCCCTAGAGCCAACCTTTAATTCAAAAAAAAAAAAGGTACGTGATGAGCTTAGAAAGGAGGCATTGCAACTTGCAAGTGAGTTATACTACGTTCTGTCTCTTTAAACAACGGTGTTCACTGTTCAGTTGGTTTCAAAGAAATAACTGTGTTTCAAAAGTATCGTTTGATTTACTGAATTCCAAATAAGATATATGTAACTTACTATTCTTTCTCTTTGGTATTGTAAATCGCAGGGGATGATTTTGAAAAGGAGCAGCGGATTTTGGAGCTCAGGATTCAGGTGCAGCACTGGAACCTGCATCACATGAAGAAAGATACTTCCTTCATCAAATTTATAAGACATTTACTTTTTGGACACCAAGTTTGTCCACTCGTCTTATTAACAAAATTTGTAAAATGTCAATTCTTTTATCATGACTTGCTTTATTAATAAAAGTTTTTTTAAGAATGGATTATTTTTTCTCTTTTTGTACAAATTTTTTAAATAAGACGGATGGTCAAACTAGAGAGAGAGAAAATCAAACATCTTATAATTTGGGATGGAGGAAGTAGCAAACATCATAGTCGTGCTATTCACTATTAAAATTTAAAACAAAAAATTATGGATAATTCAAATTAATTGATACGACAATATGACAGCCTTGCGAAAACGTTACTGCAAAGCTTTCTACTAGTTCTGAGTTTTCAGTGCCTCATTTTTCTTGCTGACATCATTTTGATTTATAATGTGTATAGCGCACAATAATAAGAACAACAGAACTGGCTGCTGCCCAAGGCAGGTTGACTGACCTGGAGAGGCAAAAGGATGACGTTATTATTATGAGATCCTATTCCCCTGCTGCACTGCTTGAGGAGCTCCAAAGTAAGGACTCTGAACAATAGCATCTTCAGGTGCTGTCTTCTTACCATCAATAACATTTTTTGGACACAACCACAAGCAGGCGTTGTTCCATCTCGCCGGCCAGACATCACTCTGTGCCTGTGTAATCAATGTCTATGAATGAACGTACCGATTTGATGATTTCTAATACAAATTCACAATAGGATAGCTCAATTTTTCTAACCTTTTCTACATTTTTTTTTGTCCATTTGGACCAATTTGATGTAACTGGATCAGAGTCGCTGTGAATAATCTTGTGGTGGCTATAGCGGGGCGGAGTGGAAGCCTCCCCTGTTTTAGCAACAAATGGGCTATAAGTGAAATGGCAAAGGCATGAACGATTCATCTTCTGTTGGGCCTAGGTTTATTACGCGGCCCATTAGGCCCCACCACGTCTTGCGCCGCCGACTCTCCGTTGCTCGCGCAGGCACACAATATCGTCGTCTTCCTCGCGGAAACAGAACGGATGAGCGATATAGTGGCAATCCGGGTTTCCATCGATAAACCCTAACCCGAGCATCTTGCCACGCCGCCGTTGCCGCCGCCTTGTACTCTCCAGCCCTCGCTTGCCACCCTCCCTCCGCTTGCGCTGCTGAGCTGGTCGCTGAAGAGAATGGGGAGGGGGAAGAAGTCCAAGGAGAAACCGCTGGACATCCTCGCGGGGTCCGATGAGGACTCCGGCGGTGGGGAGGACCTCTCCGAGATCCAGATCAACGCGAAGTACGCGCGCCGCTTCGAGCACAACAAGCGGCGGGAGGCGCTGCAGCGCCTCGAGGAGCGCAGGAAGCAGGGGATCGTCCCCGCCTCTGACGACGGCGAGTCGGAGTCGGAGTCGGACTCCGAGTCTTCGGAGGAGGAGGAGGACGCCATTGCCTCGCGCCTCGTCGATCGTCGCGTGTTCGAGGTGATCCGCCGCATCCGCAGCGGCGACCCCAGCATCCTCGACAAGGACGCCAAGGTCTACTCAGAGGAGGAGGAAGAGGATGAGGAGGGCGGTGAGGAAGCTGAGGACGCTGAGAAGGCCGAAGAGTCCAAGCAGGAGAAGAAAAAAACCAAGAAAGAGAAACCTCTCTACCTCAAGGACGTCAATGCCCGCCATCTGCTCGAGGAGGGCCCTGAGTTCGCAGTGCAGGCTAGCCGGAGCAGCAGCAAGTTCGAGAGGATCGCCTATGACGAGCAACAGAAGAAGGGATTGGAGGCT
Source organism: Chrysopogon serrulatus (assembly GCA_015844335.1). NCBI lineage: Eukaryota > Viridiplantae > Streptophyta > Magnoliopsida > Poales > Poaceae > Chrysopogon > Chrysopogon serrulatus. The sequence goes on from JADLZL010005298.1 coordinate 5,877, forward strand.
TTCCTTGAGGCACAGAAAGAAGTATTAGGCGATGATGACGGCGATGACGATTTGTTCAAGGTGAAGCCCAAGGCTAGAGCAGGGGCTGATGACGAAGCGGAGGAGGAGGAGGAGGAGAAGCAGACCAAGCAGCTTGCTGGTGAGGTCTTTGGGAAGGATGAGGAGCTGGATGAGAACGAGAAGTTCTTGAAGGAATTTTTCCTTAAGAGGCCGTACCTTGAGGCAGAGAAGAGGAATTCCTACCTGGATGATATCCAGGAATTGTCAGATGAAGAGGAGGTCGAGATTCAGGAAGAATATGAACATGCTTATAATTACCGGCATGAGGAGGCCATGGCATCAGGGGCAGTGGTGGCAGACCGGGTAATGGGACATTCAAGGGTTGTTGAGGGGTCGGTGAGGAAGAAGGAGAGCAGCAGGAAGCAGCAGCGCAAGAGCAAAGAGGAGCGGATGGCCCATATTAAGCAACAGCAGGCAGAGGAGCTGAAGCATCTCAAGAATTTGAAGAAGAAAGAGATTGCAGAGAAGCTTGAGAGGATCCAAATGATTGCTGGGATTGAAGGCGATGCTGCTTATAAGCTTGGTGCTGATGACTTGGAGGAGGATTTTGATCCAGAGGATTATGACAAGAAGATGCAGGAGATGTTTGATGATAGTTACTATGAGGCTGATGATGTTGATCCTGAGTTTGGAAGTGGTGAGATGGATTTGGAGAAGCCAGATTTTGACAAAGAAGACGAATTACTTGGGCTTCCTAAGGGCTGGGCTAGTGACCAATCAAAAGAAGAGTCTACTGCCACTGATGCAAAAGGTGCAAAAGGGAAGATCTCTCTCAAAGACAAGGTGGAGCTTGAGAAAGAGATGGAAGAGTACTACAAGTTAGACTATGAGGACACTATTGGAGATATCAAGACTCGGTTCAAGTATAAACAGGTTAAGCCCAACGATTTTGGTCTGAGTGCCTATGATATATTGACATCAGATGACAAGGATTTGAACCAGTATGTTTGCCATTAAGAAGCTAGCTCCTTACAGAGAGGATGAATGGAAGGTTACACATCATAAGCAGCAGAGCAAGGATTTGATCCTTGGAGGCCACAAGAAGGAAGGGAAGAAGGACAAATTTGGCAAGAAATCTAAGTCTGAGGAAGGTGGACCTAGTTCTTCAAAAGCAGAGAAAGAAAGGCTGACAAATGGGCAAGAGTCAACAGATGTCAAGAAAAAGACTACCAGAAGTGAACGAAGGAAGCGCCGCAAGTCTGACCTGAAGATATCCGGTGCTCGATTCGATGCATATGGAAAGGGAATTTCAAAGCGTCACAAGAGCCATTGACCTTTTCGAGATTCATCAAAGTACATCTGGGAAATTTTCTGTTCCTTTTATGGGTATGGAGCAGTGAAAGTCTTAGGTTTAGGAGTCCTATTCTGGGAGATGCAAAATTAGTGTCATTCTCGTAGAAATATCTGTTTCTTAGAGAGTTTTGCAGACACTGTGTTGTGCGCCTCCTTTTGTGAACCATATAAATGTAATTGCCCTGCAACCGCTGATACTCTATTGGAGTACTTTGCTTTTATATTTTTCTTCTTTCTTTCGTGGATGGTCCAATTATCATGGTGATGAATTGGCATATGAGCTCATCTACCATTATCCTTATCTACCAATCATATGCAATGTTGTGCAGGCTGCATATCTTGCAGTGATGTGAACTGTTAGCACCTCAAGCAGATCTGGTTATGATGCTCTCCTTAAATCTACAGAGAAGCACCTGAACCATAGGAGAAATCACGCGTCTTAGGTTTGTGTACACTTTTTTTATTTTCCAGCTAGGCAGCAACATAGTTTTTTGTTCTATCATGTGGGTTATCCTGAGAATAATGTTTCTCTGTTTCCAGGCTCCTTGTCTTCATCATCGGATCAGGATATTGTTTTGGAGGCATTGAATTTTATGTTTACTGATGAGGTTAAGCTCTAAACCATTTTCTATTTTTACATTCATTATATTACAAAATTGTTCCAAATACTACTGTCTTCAAGTCTGCACCATGATTTTAAAAGCTAGTGACCATTATGGTCCAACCACCAGCTTACACAGGTTTTCGCCCCGTGTTCACATAAAACAGTAAAGTAATTGTTTTGAGTATTTAAGAGAAGGAATAAAATTGAGGATTGTTATGCTACACAAACCAGGCAACCTATTATTGCTCAATTGGTTACCAAGTGGTTAGAGTTCCTTCAATTGTCTCCTGCACTTCTCCATTTCGGTTCCAAGCTGTTTCATTTTCTCCCATGCACTGTAGTCCAGTATAAATGACAGTTTAGGAACCTGATTTTAGCAGTTCCATTGTGTGAACTCATTTTTAGTCTGACCTGACTAGTGAGGCACTGATTATAGTTATGAAAGTGTTGTGAACTGTGGTATATTGCTAGCTTTTGGAAAAAGATTTAGCTACCTAATTCTAAAATGGAAACAATAGTCATAATTTAGATATATTGGGACTTGGATCACATTGTGATCTTAAATGTTTTTTCTGTGTTTGCTTCTTTCCCAATCGAGAAAATGTTCTGTTCTATGCGGTTCACAAAGTCACATAATTGCTCTTTTCCCCTTCTTTTTATTGCTTCTTTTCCTTTATTTTTCTTCTTTTATTTTATTACTTCTTCCCATTTTCCTTTCGACGACTATTTATCTCTTCAGACATGCTTGCAGCAGTACCAGTTTGAAGCGAACAATGAAAAAATGGCCACGAAACACCCGCAGCTACGAAAGTCAATTGTGCATATCAGCTATACGGACACTTTGTCTACAGCTCGATGATAATTTCGGAGCATTAGTGCATGTGAAAGGTGACTACTTGCCAACCATCACTGCATTCCTTTTTTGCTGCTCCATAGTCTTTTACGCTCCCTCGAGCAACTACATCCCTGAATTTCTTTTCTCTGAGGACATGCCCCTGTAAATTTCTTGAGCCAGGATTGATGCTAGCATATCTGCTGCTTCCGTGAAGATTAATGCTACCATATTTGCGAATTGCGATACTTTCCTTAAATAGTGGTGTTCCATGTTTTTAGTTCTATACTGTCTGCACTGCAGGAACATTGCGGATGAGCTATCCTTTTTTAAGGAAATGATGGCATAAAAGTACGTATTCACTGTCCTGAAGTACAAGGATTTAGTGATTTCAGGATGTATTGCTTCTTATATGCTGGGAAAAAAAGCTTGTTACTGCAAGATGACCTTGACAAAAATAGGCATACTTCATATGCTTTGACTGTAGTTGCATTTTTGCTTATTGGTCTACAAGTTTTTTTTAAAAAAAAATATTTTTGTTTACAGCACTCATGCTACCTCGGCCGACCCTGTCCTCTTCACCCGAACCCACTCCCTCCACCATCCCCAATTTGTCTCTCCGAGACGTCATTGAGCATCATCCGTGATTGCAGCCGCTGCGGGAAGCCAGGATTGGAACTCACACCATCATCAGATTAGGTGTTCAACCATGACCCATTTGTCAGGTTTTAGTTACTTGGAACTGTGCTTCACGCCATCATCAGATTAGGTATTCAACCATGACCCATTTGCCTAGTCAATGAAAAGTGGAAGCGGACATCACCCATGGTTTGAGTTAATTCTATTTCACTTTCACTCCTTTTTTATTGCATACAGCCTCATGTGTACTATATAGTTGTTTGTCATATGGTGAAATGGAGGGAGTATCTATTTTTCAAATTCAAAACATATAAACTGATGACTGAAGATATTCTGGGAAGCCATGGATATAAATAAAAGGTCATGCTCAGTTGACTGGATTCCTTTCTGCAATCCATAGCAGAGATGCTTTCCGTTGTGCTGCCTAACAGTAAACTTAGTTTTATCCCTCGACAGGGACAAGGGCTTCGGATGCTTCTGCAACTGAATGGTGCACGATCTGCCTGATCTGCACAGTCCATCTTCAGGTGTATTTTTGAAACAATACACTTCTTGTTCCCATTTCATGTGTGCACTGAGTCTATTGCTGCAGTGTTTATATGAATGAACTGAATCATTTGCAAATTTAGTACGGTTGTTTTGAGAAGCAAGAAAGGAGGGGTCAATAATTAAGGGTGTTTGTACTGCCACCGTTAACTTTGCTGCTGTTATATGAAGATCTGTGTAGTGGAAACTGGTAGGACATGTCACGTTTGTGATGAAATTTAATCTGGTACTGCATTAGGTGCAGTTTGCCTTTTTACTATCGGGAAATCTAAGACTTGCTCTAGTGTTTTGGTGCTTGCCAAAACTCAGTTTTTCGTGCATGCCAGTTGTTGCTGTGATGAATTAGGGTTCAGGGTGTTGGATTAGGTTGTCACCAGGGCTCTAATGAAACTAGCCAGGGCCTTGTGCGTTGCCGCTGGTGATAAGTGTGAAATACGTGCAAGTTTATACTGTTTTTCAGGGTACGTTTTTTTTTTTTTTTTTTTTTTTTTTTTTTTTTTTTGGGGGGGGGGGGAACGGGTGTGGTCTGCTGTGTAATGGATCATATTGTTGCAAACGCGAGTGCACTGTTCATATCGGGCGGGTATTGTGTATTAGATGTGGTACTGTTCATAGCGTTGCTTGCTGTTCATATCGGGCGGGTATTGTGTATTAGATGTGGTACTGTTTGTAGCGGTGCTTGCTGTTCAGATCCGACGCTGTTCTTAGTAAGTGTTTACTGTTCATGGAACGCAGTATTGTTCCTTTTTTTTTTTTTTTTTTTGCGATTCAGCTTCCTTCATTCATTAGGGGGTAACAGAATTACATTCTTCAGTCATCAGGCTTATAATGCACGCTGGGGCAACATGCCACTCCCCAAGCATATCATCACCTGTGACTTGCCTAGCTAGAATATGTGCTAAACGATTAATCATAGTACACATAGTGTTCACTTGTCGCATCCTGGAATAATTCCTTTTGGCGTTCAGTTCTCCCCAGACCGCCATAGTGTTCACTTGCAAGTAAGACCTCATTGAAGTCTCCTGCACAAAGCCACGGGAGGCTGCTCTGGGTGCTAAGATATTCGAGCAACTCCCAAGCTCCTGTAACGAAGTTCACGCCTAGTTTCCCCACAGAACCAATGCCACTCACCACCTAAGGAAGCCAAAGCCCCAATGGTGACATCGATGTACGATTTATCATAGCTTTCCAACTTCATTGTGACATCCCGGCTCCAAAGGAGTGCAAGACCACCTCCTCTTCCCCGGCAACCAACACCAACACCTCCTTCCAAACCCAATGACAGAACAAGGCCATCCACCCAATCACTGAAGAACCTTGTTTCTGACAGAAAAACCAGCCAAGGCCGATGTAGCTCACATAAGCTACGCACCTCACGAACTGCCTCGGGCTGCCCCAAGCCTCGGCAGTTCAGACATAGAACATTTTTGGTGGAAAGGAATTCAGGATTTTGATAAGATTCAATGGTATAAAGGGAAATATCTCTCTTGGCCTCATGACAAAACATAAAAAAATTCAAAGTTTACATGCCACAATCAAACCTCTAGTGATGCACTATGTTTTTTTATGGGGGAAATATGAAATTAAAGAGTTACAGTGACCTCCACATTGCATCTATGTTTTTTTAATTATTTCTATTTATGAATATATACTTGCTCTCTTGCTAAACCCAAGGATCTGGTATGATTGCAGCTAATCGAGTTTGGGAGGTTGACAAGATGTGGCATGCTAGGGAGGAAGGAATTGCGGTCGATACTTCTAAGATGAATTCCAGATCTATCTATTAATCAGTATGTGCAGAGATGTACGAGTAAAGGAAGGGAGTACTGAGTTCAGAGTTTGCAGAAGCCACTAATAAAGATCCGAGTCGTCAGACAATGAAGATGAACCAACTACACCTGAGCACTGGAACGGAGAAGAAACTAAGAATGATGGGATGGGCACATACATAGTTGATGGCTGCTGAAATTAGCTGTTCTACTGATGTAAGAAAAGCGTAGTTCATGACTGCCAAGGTTGGAGAACAATGGATGCTTGATGAATAAAAAATGCTTTCCGTTTAACTGAGGCTCTGTTCCTCACTTGACTGAGAGACCTGTACAGTATGCAATTAAAAGAAGAAGAAGAATTCATGTTCAGTTTATTTATTGGCTATATCTGTTGACTTTCACTATTTTTGACATTGCCACTGTCAGGGTGGCGTGCGTTGCCGAAGAAACTGGCGAGACATGTTTTCCTTCTATGCTGGTCTTTCCATCATTTTTATATATTTTTCCCTTGTTCTGCTTTGCACACAACAACAATGGTACCACAGGGCATACGTACATGTTGTATTTCTGTTGATTTGATCACCTTGAAGGGTACTGTGGGCACCCAATGGATAATACCAGTTCAAAATAAAAAAAAAAAACACTTTAATTCCACAAATTTGAGTTTTGTAAACGGTTTTCCTCTCCTCAGCATCAATGGCGAAGCTGGACGAGGAGTTAGAAGAGTTGCACAAGTTCCTCGAGGAGTTGTATATACTCCATCTATTCTAAAAAACATGTAATTATGGGAAGTATGACAGTTAAATTATGTCAACTTTGATCAAGTTTATAGTAAAAAGTATTAGCATTTATATCTCGAAATAAATTTATTATAAAAATATATTTTATAACCAATCTAATAATACTTATTTTGTTTCATAAGTTTAAATATTTTTTATATAATTGTAGTCAAAGTTTATAATATTTGACTTCTCGGGATATGACAATTGTATGTTTTCTAGAACGGAGGGAGTATATGTCTTGCAAAACGTCTTACCTTGGATGTCCTGGTGTTTACCTGCCGAGTGACCAGAGTTGGATTTATTTGCGGTAATTAAACCTTTGCTAATATTTTTTCAAATTAAAGATAAATATTTCTTAAGCTCAATGGTTAGGGGATGCATGTCAGTTCATTGTTGTGACCAAAGCCTTTTGGATACTACTAAAAAGGTTTTGCTAATAATTTTTTCATAATAAAGATTGCTTAAGCTCAATGGCTAGTGGATACATGTCGGTTCATTGTTCTGACCAAAGCCTTGAAATCTTGTATACTTCAAAATAGGTTTTGCAGATCACCAATATGGCAATATTATGGTAGTTAGTTGAGAAACGAGGGAGCTATTGCGGCAGGTCCATCATCAACCCCCACTTTTTGAGGGTAGTTATGGCAAAAGAAAATAAAGTATTGGTGGTCACGATTAAAGGGGCTGGAAATGGAGATCTATCGGACCATCCGAGCAAGAAAAACACATGTAACTCTCTCCACGGTAGACTTTCTTGATGAGAAAAGAAGAGGACCTGCTAAACCTGAGAACATGGCTTGCCACTACTGCCAGTGACGGAAACTAGTGGCTGATTCTGCTTCAGCCTTGAGCAGCCCGCGCTCTCTGCAGCAAAGCCCGCCCATTCTCGTGGCAGCTACAGTACCCCAAAAAAAAAAAAAACCGTGGAGGCATGCGTGAGGCGAGATTTGAGAAGACAGGACAGGAGAAGACAAGGACAGGAATCAACCAGCAGAATCTCACCGTTTCTTCCTTTATCAATCCATAATATCAATCCTAATTTTCCTTCCCCATCCTCCGTCGTCGCAGTAGGCCTAACTCCCCTTGTCCATTTCTGCCCTGCCGACATGCAAAGCAAAGCAAAGCCAAAAAAAAAAAAAAAAAAAAAACAGCAGCCCAACCTGACGCTTTCGGCTTGGCTCCACGCGACCTAAACTCTCCAGAACCGAAACCAGAGGCGTCGTCTCGTCTCGTCCCGCTCTCCATCTCATCATTTGCCGGTGAGCGAAGCGAGCGGTCAGCAACGAATCCACGGATCCATCCTGCATTTCCTGCTCGAGCTTCGACGTCTCCCCCGCCCTATCGCCAGCGCAGCGAGACCTGTTCGGCGCCGGATTTGGACCAGCGCCACGATGCCGCCGCATGAAAGTACGCTTGTCCTGGCGCCGGATTTGGACGAGGTGCCTGCCTCGTTGCGGTGCAACCGTGCAAGTGGGCTGGCATCTTCGACTCCTCTGCTCTCCTTCCCGTTCTGCTCGCCAAGATGTGTCACGCCCACGCGACAGCAGCTCGACGCCAAAATGCGTGGGTAAAGCAGAGAGAGAGAGAGAGAAAAAGACCCATGTGTGTGTTCCGTTCCATCGCATTATGGCATGGGTGCATCGATCTAGATCGTCGTCAACATGTTGCGCGAGAGATCTGCTGGATTCGTTGGAGTCGTTGTTGGAGGTGCCAGATTTGCACTGACCGTGTGCTCTCCCTCCCCCAAACCAACACGTCCAAACGGCAACGCTTCCTTCCGATTCGGCGGCACGATGCGTCATCCAAAAAAACAAATGCGGCAGATCTGCAGCACGACACGGCAATAATAGTGTAGCCGTAACAGAAATGGCGAGAGAGAGCTCAGATTGTGCGCGATCCGTTTGGTTTCCATTCATTCCGTTTCCTTTCCTGTACATAGAGAGGCATTCGGCCCAGCCTTTCCATCCCCCCATTTTTCACTGCTGTTTCGGTTTCACAGCGGTTCGAGAAAATTAAAAAAAAAAATCCAAAAAGAAGGAAATAAACTTAAACCAAGGTTTTTTTTTTGCTAGTACTAGTAAGAACAGTTGCGTTCGGTCCTAGATTGAACGATCAACGATTTGGGAGAGCATTGATGGTTTTTGATGCTCCGGCCTGCCTACTACATCCGGCCGACGCGCTCGGCGGCGGCGCGCATGACGCCCTCCACCAGCTGCGGCATGCAGAGGTCGGCGGCGGCCCCGCCCGCGGCGCCGCACCCGGCGCGCACGCCCACGCTCGCCATGTACCGCTGCACCTCCGTGCGGATCAGCTCCTGCATCGCCGCCATGAACTCGGGGCTGAACGGGTACGCCGCCGAGGGCCTCGCGGGTGGTGCGGCCGACGCCGCCGCCGGCGGAGGAGGAGGAGGGGACGGCGACGCCGGGAGCTCCTGGAACTGGCTGTGGGCGCGGTCGTGGTGGAACCGCTGCTGGTCCGTGCCCGGGAGCGAGAGGCTGAGGGAGGTGAGCGGGTCGTCGTCCAGCGGACGGCTCATCGCGCAGTCCGCCGGCTCGAACCCACCGGACCGCGCCACGGGCCGGTAAATCTGCCCGGACCCGGACCCGGCGCCGTGGCTGAGGTCGCTACGGTCGGAGCCCGACCCGGACCCGGACCCCGACGGGGTGTCGGGCGAGAGGCTGACGCGCTTGCTGGGGCGCGCCGCCTCGACGATCTCGGCGGCGGCGTCAGCGGAGGAGACCGGCACCGACCCGGGCGCGGCGGCGGCGGCGGCGAGCTTGCGCTTGAGCGAGCAGTTCCAGTGGTTCTTGACGGCGTTGTCGGTGCGCCCCGGCAGGAGGCGCGCGATGGCGGCCCAGCGGTTGCCGAGGCGCGCGCGTGCGCGCGGACGATGGCCGCGTCCTCCTCCGCCGTGAAGGGGCGGCGCTCCACCTGCGGCGACAGCTGGTTGCACCACCGCAGGCGGCACGACTTGCCCGACCGCCCCGGGATCTCGCGCCCGATCGCCGTCCAGTTGCGCGCGCCGTGCCGCTCCACGAGCCGCCGCAGCGCGTCGTCCTCCTCGGGGCTCCAGGGCCCCCTGATCCGGTCGCACTCCGCCTCCGCGCCGCCCATCTCCGGACGAAGAAGAAGACAAAAACGCGACGACGACTTGTCGTGGAAGACAGACGGGCGAGTGGTTGGTTGGTTGGTTAGCGGCGGAGCGAAAAGGCGTTTGGTTCCTTCCGGCTTCTGCCTCGCACAAGCAGTGGAGGTGGTGGTGGAGGCGGCGGCGGTAGTGGAGAAGACGAGACGAGACGGCTGGGAAAGCTTTGGTTGGAGCAATAGTGACGGGGGGAGCGGCGGGTATTTATAGCGGCGCGGCGGCCGGTGACCTGACCGGCAATACAGCTGGCACCCAACGCACGCTTCGCGAGCCCCGGAGCCACCTCACGCGGCCGTACCCGCCAGGTCTTGTCGTTTTCTCCAGCTGTCTGGCATGTGGGGGCCGAGTATCCGTGGGCCCGCGGATCAGCGAGGGTTCGGCCCCGTGGGTTCTGGCCGGGGGGGGAGTAGTGGGGTGGAGGCGGTTCGCCTCGGTGGATTCGAAATTTGAACCGTGTCTCCTGCTCGTACGTGGGGGAGTGGAAACGGCTGGCTGGCTGGTGGCCTGGTGGGCCGTTGCGAGGTCGCGATGGGTAAACGGCCAACGGATGGATAGGGACTGGGGATTGGAAGGTGAGATGAAAAATGGAGCAGGCAGCCCGGTAATTCCGGTAATCTAACGGCGTCTGCTCCTCGACCGACTGGGCTTTCTTTTTTCTTTCTTTCTTTCCAGTTGCTCAGCTCCGCACAGTACTCCACCGATGATGCGTGCAGGGAGCCAGCCAGCTGTTCGTCTCGTCTCGTCTCGGACCATGGAATTCGTGTTTGCCGTTTCGTCGTTTTGTGGCTGCGATCATCGATCGCGAGGTCCACTAGTAGTGGTGGAGTGGACTGGAAACTACTACTACCCCGGGGGAAGTGGAAAGCCGCGCCGTGGACTCGTGGCGGTACGGTACGTGCTGCGTGCCCAACCTTGCGGGCTGGCTGCCTATGCTTATCCATCCGTCTCCGTCCACGGCGGTCCACGGATCCACCCAGCCGCACCCGCACACGCACAGCCCCACGCCGCACGGAACGGCGGTGGCGCATCATCCATGCATGAGCATCCATCCCCCCTGCGGCTTGCATGCAGCGCAGGTACACGCATCGCCAGTTCATGTTCATCGCGGCCGTCCCCGCCCACGGCCCACCACCCCACGTGGGGGCCTCCCGCCCGGCCGCCCCGACCGCGCACCGTACAGGCGCGTGTACCGCCCGGTACGTCCTACGCGACCTCGGCCCTGTCCTTTCCTCGCCGCTGCCTTATGACCGGTGGTCCCGGGCGGGCGCGGGCGCATCCGGCCAAGGGCGGCAGTTTGGGCGCTATGCGGGGTTCTGCATGGGCAGGCGATGGACGACGGGATAGGGACGGACGGGGACGGTCCACGGCCAGGCTGGCGCGCAGTTTTTTTTTTGTCTTCTTGATTTTTTAAAAGCGGCGCGGTTTCGTGGGGGTGGGAAGCAGTTATTTATGGCTCTGTGTCGTGGTCGTGGGCGTTGGGCGCGGGCGTGCCCCTGCTGCGCCACGTACTACGTGCGTGCGCCGTCTCTCCCGTCCGTGGAACAGCGGCGCCGCTGCTTGGCCGTGGACGAGTCCATGGAACGTGACAGCACGGTCCACGGTCTTGCTCGCCGTAGTAGTAACCGAAAGCAACGTCGCTGTGGACTGCAGTGATGAACCAAAAGAGACCCTAGCTAGTAGTACAGTACGTACGACTCGTAGGGAGAGGAACTCGAGTGCTCGACTCTCGCTTTCAGCAGCTGGGATTCACACTGGCACCTTGTTTAGATGGAGGAGAGAGGTTCCGCGTAGCTTTCGTTTGTATTTGCAAATATTGGGCCAACTAGATTCAAAAGATTCGTCTCGTGATTTACAACCAAACTGTGGGGTTATTTTTTACTTATATTTGGGTACTCCATACCGCGGATAAAAATTTGATGTGGGTGAAAAAAAAATGCAAAGACAACCAGGGCTGGGGCGGCTGACGTGCGGGCCAGGGAGAGGAGAATTGATGAGTGGGGGTGGGCCCGGGTGGGGTGATGAGTCACCGAGGGCGGTCAGAGAGCGGACGTGGACGCGCGGCGCCCGAGGCGCGGCCAGGCTGGCGGAGCATTGAACGGCCCCCCACCCCACCGACAGGAGCCGGTACCCCGTACTACTACCAGTACTCCAGTAGTAGCCATCCACCACCCGCGCGCGAGAGTTGCGGCTGCAGCTGCTGCCAACCCAACCAACTACCACTACCACCCCGGTCGCGCACTCCCGGCCAGCGGCCAGCCAGGACAGGGGACACCTCACCTCACCACCGCCGCGACGCAGGGGCGGGCGGTTGGCGCACGCGGCGGGCAGCTTCGTCGCAGCTTCCTTCCTGGGACGCGATCCATCGGATCGGATTTGTTTTTTGATTCACGCCTGCCGATCGAGGCAAGACGAGATCTTTGCGTCGCGCGCGGGCGCATGTGCATGTGATGAGATGTGTGTGCCCCGGGCGGTTTCAGTTTAGGAGTAGTTCATGTGCTTTTATTTGATTAATTAAGCCCGAAGGAAAGGAAAGGAAAGGAGAGGAAGGGTTCGTTCCTCGGCATCTGCCTGCTGACACAGCCCTAACCGCGCTGTCATGCGGGATGAATGATGATCTGCATGCACGGCAGCGACGGAGGGCATCGCACCCCCCGCCCGTGCAGTGCTGCCGACCTGCCCTGCGCATTAGGATATTTGTCCCGCACGGGGCACGAGGCGGGCGGTGACGTCAGCGGCTCTGCGGAGCGGTTGCCTTGCACGGCTGTACCCCTGCTGCAGCGTGTGGTCATATGATGGTTTGATAGATTAGATCTGAGGTTAGGTAATAAAAGTAAAGCAAAGCGCCGAGCCTACAACTCGCGATTCGTGCGTGCCAAAAATAAACAACTTGCAAAGGCAGGCGACTAGGAAGGAGTACGAGTAGTCGAGTTCGCTTTTGGAAAAGAAGGTGGAAAAAAAAAAAGAGGCGGGGAACGGACAGGCAGAGGCAGTTGGTCAAGATGAGGATCGAGCAGGCCACGTAGCGAGCCGCGTGCGGAAGCGCTCCGACTCCACCAGACGACCACCGGAATCCCCAGATTGCGCTGCGGTCCGCTGCACGGGGCACGGGACAGCTCACTCCGGACGCTTTTTGTGTGGCCGTTAGTACGGACGATAGGTGGGTCATCAGGTCCACGGGCCCCGTTTCGTCCTCGTTTGGGTGAAGCTTTTTGTGCGGCCGTTAGCCCGTTGTACGGGGAGACCGACCTTTCGCCGTCTGCGGGCAGGTGTTGGGCCTCGTATTGGGCCTTGCGCAGCGATGCGGTCTACTCCGACTGCAGCTTTGCGGGCGGCGTCCCAACTCTCCCGGCCTCCCGGGAAATTTCGTTTGAAGTGACTACAGATCATTCGACTGATTTGTGTTTGTCCTTCAGTCGATTTGTCATTCGACTGATTTGTGTTTGTCCTTCCGGCGATTTTTTTTCCCAACTAAACAGAGCAGGACACGTAAACATTATCTTCAGCTAGTCAGGACAGGACATGTAGGAGCCAATACGCGATAAAAAAAAACACCAACTTATTGATTACAACATCCAAAAAAATCAAAGAAAGGGTTATTGAAAATGACATATTAAACATAAGAATTCTCTACGTACATGAAGCTGGTGTGGCTTTTTTATCGATAGAATTAATGTTAGCATCATGCTTGGTACAAGCAGGTGCCTTACAACAAGGATTTTGAGATGCAACTTGAGAACCATGGTTTTGAGATGCGTCAAGGAGTATCTGAAGAACACTGAGCACTAAGCTTTCTGTTGGCATACTACAGTAATGGCATTTTCCATATGAATTCTCTTGAACAAGGTCACACAACTCATCAACAACCTAAGAAAAAAAATATAACAAACTTAACAACAATCCAAGAACAGAAAAAAATATACAAGAGATGGCAATAGCAAAATTGAACCAAACAAAAAAGGATAGAGACACAAACTTACACAAGAAGGCAAGTGTTCTCCAAAATATGTTGTAAGTTTCTCCTTGGATGCATTTCTTTTGAAGGACTGCTAGTAATTTTAAACAAAAATTTAAGAAAATGGCTAAATAAAGAAGCACGTATAAAAACATACAGAAAAAAATTACAAAACGTAAAAATGAAATGGCAAACCTAAAAGCTACTCTGAGGTATTATCTGTGGACTACTGCCGAACTAAAACTAATCTTAAACAGTCAAACTCTATCGCAGTTTACAGAAACTCTAATGCTAGATGCTAAACTTAACTAAACGTAGAGACCTGATCTTCTGCTGCATGAATAATCTGAAATTTAGTACCTGAATCATGATGATATAAAATACTTAACAGTCTATACTTAATAAATAATAATAAAACTCTATCGCAGTTCACTGAAACTCTAGTGCAGGTTAATAGACTAAACTGAACCTAAATTCTACATGACTAAACCTAAACTTAAACTGAAAAATGGATTCTACTGGACTTGAGTTGAACTTAAACTGAAAATAGGTTCTACTAAAAACTAATCTAAACTTGAATCAGTGCATTGGACCATTGCCACGTAACCTTGTAACTGAACCTACAATCTATAAGACTGAACTGAACTTAAACAAAACAAATATTATACTAAACTGAAATTATACTGAAAATAGATTCTACTGGACATAAACTGAACTTAAAATAAAAAAATAAGTTTACTGAACTTAAAATAAAAATAATTTCTACTAAAAACTAACCTGAACTTGAGCCAGCACATTGGATCATTGCCTCTTAACCTTATAACTGAATCTAGATTTTACAAGACTGAAATAAACTTAAACTGAAAATAGATTATACTGGACTGAACCTGAACTCAATCTGGATTCTATCGGACCTAAACTAACCTTGACACTGAACCTAGATTCTACATGAATGAACCAAAATTTATCTGAAAAAATATTATACCCAACTACACTTAAACCAATCTAGATTCTACAAGACTGAAACTGAAACCCAAGAGAAATGAAACAATGCCTTGACAGCGTGCTACGAGTAGTGTTTGCACTGCAATAAACCTGAATTTTCAGATAGAGGAGAAAAAATTTAGTGTGTGACTCCACGTGCATGCACAAGACATCTAAATTAGTGCAAGACTCCAAAATTTAGTGTGGCCTCAGCTAATCGAATCTAAGCACACGATCACAATAAAATATGAAAATGAAAACACGGTATACTGAAACAAAATTTTTAGGATTTCTTAAATTTATTAGAGCATGCAACATGAAGACACTACAATAGAAAACTAAAATAACTAGATAAAATATCAAATAGATGAAAATATAGTCAAAGACAGACTACCAAACGAAACTGAAAAATAAAGACACTACATAAGCAACTACAAAACAACCCCTTGAGATTAAGTGGGTAGCCTGGAAACCTCCACAGCCCACAATGTGCAGTCTATCGAAGCTGGCACTTCCAGGCTCAGGATTCAGACATAGAGGAGGGCAGCCATTGATAGTACAATATTTCATCCGAGTCAATTGAGAACTACTAGTTCCTGTTCTTACTGACAATCTAAGTCAAATTTGTCTAAATAGAAGATATCATCACAGACAAAAATGAAGCATGATTATCCAGCAGATGACCCATAAGTTCAGAAGAGCCTAGCTATATCACATAAGTATGTGACTGGATGAGAGAGGCTCTGTTGGGTAACCAAGTTCAGCTACTGAAACTTCAATTGTCACAACAAGCTAACACAGTGAACAAAATTGGCAGAGGCATAACATCTTAGCATCACACACGCACGCATGCACATGCTCGCACGCGCGCACACAAAAAAATCAAAATTAACTTACACAATAATAAATAAAATTTGGGATCTAGGCATTAGAACTGCTAAATCCATTTAGGAAATTGAAGAATCTAATGAATAAGCACGTAACTAGCTAGAGGAGAGGCACTCACTCCCACGGCTACCGGCAAGCAGCACCCTCCCCACGCTTCTAGAAGATGAATGGGTGCTCGCGGCTGAACCAGTGCCGCTCCAACCCGCAACATGCACCAGCCCAACCGTGCTCCCTCCACCACCACCGATGGCTCTGCCTCCCGCCGGAGGGGTGGCGGCGCTGGCGATGCCCTTCGCCGCAAAAACGCGCGGCGTCCGGCGGGCGGCTGCTCCTGTCGCGGCCCTTCGTCTCGGGGAAGAACGGAGGAGAGGGATGGATATTTCGAGAAAGGAAGTGAGAGAAATGAAAAAAAGCCTTGTACAGTTGCAGGCAAGGAGTCACGCGGTTGAAGCTCGAAGAGGTGCGGATTTCAAAAACAAAATTGGGTACGCGGCTATAGATCCGATAACGCGCACAGGCTTATAGTAATCGGACTGGAAGAAAAGGTAGCCCAAAGAAGAAAGTCAGCCCACGGACACAACATAGCGTACAGAAAAGATTTGACTGACAACAAACAAATAAACAGTCGACTGATGGATAGAAATCTCGAAAAATGATGGGATTCTTCTCTTCGTGGTCCGCATGTCCATGGGCTTCCTCCTCTTTATCGAGTACAAGCCCAACTGCACTGAGCGTTTTGCTGCTCTGCTGGAGTGCTGGGCGCTGTGCTTGTTTCGTCACAGCATTTCTTCATCACAATTGAGGATATCACAAATCTCCTATATACAGCTAAAGGGATTGAGAAAACAGAATTTTTAAAGTATATATATATATAGGGAAAATGCACTCCAAATTGAGGAAGGAAAGAGAATTGAGAAAAAAGGTTGATTGCTCCTCTATATTTGAGGGATTGAGGGGAGGTTTCAAAAGCCTGTTCGGCAGGACTTATGAATCGACTGATAAGCCAAAATACTATAGAAGCATCTGATTTCTATGAGAAGCAAATATTATTGACTTATAAGCGAAACGGCTTTTCAGCTGAAGCGAAGGATCCTGTTGGAGCAGTTTTTTTTCCATCTCATTCCCCTATTTGATAGTTTTAAGAGGATCATTTTCTCAGTTTGGTGGAGTTGCTCTTAGGGACATATCGGACTAGACTGTCCTTGAAAACAATATTCTTCCAAAATACTATTCTCAGATGTCATTCTAAATTGAGGTGCAAGTTCATCTCCTCCCGAAGACGCTCCATTCGATTTGTCGCTTGCTTGTTCCTCTTTCCTCCTTCGGTTTGCCGTGCTTGCTCATCCCCTTCTGGCGGCCACGCTCCATCGGCCGACCCTGAGAAGAAGGTAGTGCGAGAGAGGAAGGGTGAGGTTTGTTCAGCATTTACACGTGCCGAGAACATAAATAGCCTAAATATTTTGCATACAAACATTAGAGATACTTGCATCAAGCCATAATGTTACTGACCTATTGTGGCAATGGATTGGAGAAGAGATGGGGTAGAGAAAACTGTGAAGAGATATTGAGAAGCTATGACTGAAAAAGCAACATCTCATTCCTTCTTCCTAATATTCTCCAACCCAATGCTCATCCTTACTGCCAAACGTTGGCTTCCAATTGCCAAGATATAGTTGCAAAAATCCTCAAGTAGATATTTAGATATGTTAAAACCATATTGATTGTGTGTTTAAATTGTTTTTATTGCTTTAACTATTTAAGTGGCAAACTGTTTAATTCATTGTTCATCACATGAACTGCATGTTTACCCTTCATATAGCATTTAAATACATGTAGGCAACAGTTTAAACATGTTTGGAGGACGAATAGTATACCATGAACTTGTGGGGAATGAGACCGTTTGGAATTATGTTATGGTGATTTGATAAAACAATTTAGTAAGATGCAAGTTATGGTAAAAACAAGTTGGCCAATAGAGAGAAAAGGTGATTTGAAAGCATTTAAATTGTTGGTCTTTAACAAAAAAAAATATCAATAACTATCAAATTTATTGTAGTTGATTATACACCTCAACAAACAATCCTTTAGTCAGATTACTCCAACAGCATCAAGCAGCTGATCAAATCAAATGCTATGGGATCTACCTCTACCTTTTTTTTTTGTTAAGATCTTATAAACTTTAAATTTACCCAATGAAACTCCTAAAGGAGAGGGGGAGAGAGCATGATTTATGCCGCTCATGAGCTCCCACATCTAGCAAAACAATCATGTCATAATGCACTGCGGTGTAAAGGGAAGATTAGATGTTTTTTCCCTCAAAGAGCTTGATTCTTTACCTACACTTGATGTTCCTTTTTCCAAAAGGCACACTAGGGCATCACATACCTTATTTATACTATTAAAGAAAGCAAGAATGAGTATAAAAAAACCATGCTAGAGAAAGAAATTCTTCTTTTTTGCAACCATGACCACACGGCATATTGTTTTGCTTATTTACTACCAGTCTTGTAGCCAATGAATGTAAGTAGATATTTTCTACTTACCGGATAATTTTGTGTTACTTCCTTAATGAATTATCCTTTTCCCACTTTCTCAACTTGCAAAGTCCGATCAACACAATTACCTAGAGAAATTCATTGTCTTATGCACCTAGTACAAAGGAAAATAATGAGTTTTGTTCTAGCCATTCAACAACAAAATGGACATAATCCTATGTCCCAATATAATTGTACGTTAAAAACAAGAGGGTATCCTCCTTTCTATATTTTAATGCAGCTAAAACTTTGAAAACCAGGTCGAATAATGCTTGTATCACATGTGGATTATTATGATCTGGATGATTCATGAGATTATTATAATTAGAGTTATGGACTATAATAATCAGAGTATTTGGATCATGGATTAACGCTAGTTCGTTAAACTGATAAATTCTTACCTTGCTTTTTAATTTGGCGCCACTTTTTGACTTGATGTTGGTTGTTGGCTTGTTGCATTTGTTGCTGCCATGCACATTTTTTTACAAGTGCTCAAATATATTGTTATCATTTGAATCAGAGTACAAACTTTTGGGAGTTCATGTTCCAAAGACCAACTTATATCTCCAAAGCTATGACAAGAATCAACAGGCTCATAGAAATGAGCTCACCAACAGTAGCATACATTGATCTTGCTTGGAGAAAACTGCATAAAAGAAAAAACAAGAGATGTCTCCAATGATTATAATTTTATATAAATATAAATAATATAATGTAAAGCAGATGAATGATCAAATTATAATCTAGAAAACCGTATCATTATATCATGTGTTGTATAAAACGGAGTAGAGAAGAAATAGATTAGCAGGGCCTCAGTGATGTCTCAATGGCCATATAGAGGCTTGCCTCCTTTAAAAAAAATGTCTCAATGGCCATATTCATGATCGATGGATCATAGATAAACGCAAGCCTTAGGAAATTTATAGGCACTCAAATAGATAACTCCATATATCTTGAATTGTTTGTGTGTAAAATGAAAAAAATTATAGATGACTTACTGTTCGTTAATTGTGCAAGTCCTTAGGAGATCTTCAATAAAGTATTACTGCTCTTTAAATCCAACCATTTCATGGTTGAAATTGAAAGTTTTGATAACGCTGATGATGCACGCAGCTTCAAAGTTTTTACGAAACCAGGGAAAGGCACGAAAAGGTCGGTCGGTTGGCATGATTCCACACACAAAAAAAAAAGGGTTAATTCACAGGCCCCACCCACCTCGGGCGGCGCCTGCTGCACTTCTCCTGGCGGCCTGGCCTAACCCAAACGTCAGATCGCATCGTGCTCGTGCTTTTCCCGATCAGGCCGCACCAAAAGGCGGCACGTCATTGCTGAGAGAACAACTCGCAGCCGAAACGGCAAAATCCAGGCCGCCACAGCACAGAACCCCTTCCAGTTCCAGCTCCAGCGCCGCACCCCCGGGTTCTCCGCAGGCCGCAGCCGGCCGACCCGATCAAAGCACGCACGCTGCCGTTGCCGGCTGGGCAAGGCAAGAAGCGAAGCAAAGCAGCAGCTGCCGCGCGCCGCCCACTCCCACGCAGCACGCGATTCGCGCCCCCGTCCTCTAACCCTAGATTGCGCCGCCCGCCGCGGCGCCGCCGAATTGCAACCGCGATTCAATTCACCTAGTCCGAGCCAATCCACGCGACGCTTCCTCTTCCTCTTCTTCTTCCCGGCGCTTCGTGGGGGCGGCAATCGCCATGGATCCGCACCCGCCCTTCGACCACCCGCACCACCGCCGCGCCGCGCACCCCGGCCACCACTACCTCGACCAGCAGCACCCCGGCCACCACCACCACCACCATCACCACCACTTGGCCGGCGGCGGCGGCGCTGCCCCCGCGCGGTCCAGGTATGACTACGAGTACGACTCCCGCCCGATCCAGTACCCCCCTCCTGACCACCATCACCACCACCACCCCCCTTCGCGCGCGTCCACCAGCCGCCGCCGCCGCCCCCCGCCGTTGCCTCCGCCGCCACCTCCCCGCCTCACCACCGCCACGACACCCCCCACTACTACCCCCCTCCCGCTCCGCCCCACGCCGGAAACCTACTCCCCGCCGCCGTACCACAACCCCCTCCTCCTCATCAGCTCTACCACCAGCAGCGCCACGGGGGTGGTGGCGACTTCCGCCCCGTCGACGAGATCCGCCGCATCCCCAGCCACCACCCCCAGCACCATCACCACCACCACCAGCCGCAGCCGCAGCCGCAGCACCATCACCACCACCACCAGCCGCAGCACCTTCACCAGCAGCCACAACTCTCGTGGGAGGAGGCTGAGGAAGGGCGCCGCTACGCTGCCCACCAGCTGAAGCAGCAGCTCTCGTGGGAGCAGGCTGAGGAGGAGCGCCGCTACAGTGCCCGTCAGCTCCGGGTGTCCCTGTCGCCACCTGGTGCAAGGAAGAGGTACCGCAGCGCAATGCATGACTCGGGTGACCTGGAGAGCACATCCAGCTCTGGTCCGCCACCCCGCCGCCAGAGGCAACAGTCGCACCTCAGCTATTCTCCCCCTCCAGATGACAGTTTTGTAGATAGGGCAACTAGTTATTCTTGTTACGGCGGCCACGAGGGCTTTGTGCCGCACAGCGACAGTAATGGAAATAAGAAGATGCCGATGTCCATGTCGGCTATGCTGCCTGGTTCGCCTAGGCGAGCCCCACAGAAGACGGCTCCTATGAGAGTTTCTGTGTGGCATCGTATTGAAGAGAATCCTTCACTGTATACACCACCTTCTCCACGCAAGGTGCCAAAGGAGGTGCATATTTCGCCGAGCAAGACCAAGAACTCTGGGTCTGGTTCAAAGGAATTGGCCAGCATAAGTTTCGTTGGATTGCAAGGCAAAGAGTTCTGATTGTAAGGGTAGTGATGATAGTGCAGGATTGAAGAAGAATGCAGCAAAGAAAACTGAGAAGGTGCTGTCCTCAGTTCTTGTGAAGCCTTCACCAGAAGACAAGGAAAAAGAAAGAGCTGTTAATAAGGTTACCAAGAAGCCTGACAAGATTGGTAATAATATACCTGGTTTCACAAGTGCAGGTGTGAGACCAGCGGCCTTTCCTGGGCCTGGTGTGAAGAAAGTGAAAAAGATAGTCATCAAGAAGATTGTTAGGAAGATTGGTGCCAAAGATAAACAAACTAGTAGTTCGACCATCTCAGAAAAGGACAGCATTGATGCTAATGTAAATGCCTCTGAGAAAGAAGAAGCTAATGCAAATGTTTCTGAGAAAGAAGAAGGTGAGATCACAACATCATCTTTTGAAAAGGATGCTATTTCTGCACACAATTTGGTCAGTGATACAGCTGGAGTTGCTAACAGCGTGGAGGTACAGAAGGAACAAAATAAAGATTTGGTGAATCTGAGGAAGAACAATGCTACTTCAACCATTGCATCTATGGATACTCTTGACACAAGTGCTGATACTCTTGACACAAG
Source organism: Chrysopogon serrulatus (assembly GCA_015844335.1). NCBI lineage: Eukaryota > Viridiplantae > Streptophyta > Magnoliopsida > Poales > Poaceae > Chrysopogon > Chrysopogon serrulatus. Next base: position 27,335 of record JADLZL010005298.1, read on the forward strand.
TGCTAGCAGGAGAAAGCATCCTGGAACAGAAGAGGAAGACTATAAGAGCTTCGTGAATTCAATTGATGATGGATCTCCAGCCATTGAATCTACTAAAACATTTAATACAGATGGTGTTGAACATACTGGAAAAGAGGATACATGTTTCATCAATTCAACTGTTAAAAATGCTACCCTTCATTGTGAGAACAATAATTCTCAACAGGAAGAAGAGGGTGAAATTCAGCCTGTTTCTGGTCCAATGAATGTTGCAAGTAGTTGCCCAAGGATTCTTGATGCAGTGGAACCACATGATTGTGAAGTGGAGATCATGGAAGACAACAAAATTCCTGAGGTCCTGAGTGGAAATAGTGCTGTTTACGTGAATGGAGCTAAGGACTGTACAACAGAAGTTAGTGGAAATGAGAATGACAGGAGGGAAGAAGGCCTAAACGATCCCATTGGAAGTCCTAGTACAGATGAAGTTAGCTTGACTCTGAGCAAGGATAACCATGAAAAACAGGGTATGATTCTGATTGGTCCAAGTGAAGTGTGTGCTGCTTCTGTAGGCCAACCTGAGGGAAACCCCGAGATAGCAGAAGGCGCTGTTGCTCATGGTGCACGTAAGGAAGAAGGCAATCTGCTGAACAATCGAAGAGAAAAGGATGTGGCATCTTTTGGATCTTGGGGAATCCTGAATACCACGGAAATAAATGTTAATGAGATTACCCAAGAGAAAGAGTGGAGAATGCCCATTGAACCAAATGAAGCTACCTCTTTTGCACACCATGTGAAAGCCATGAATACATCAGAAATTAATGCTAGTGACAATATCCAGAAGGAGAGCCAAATGCCCATGGATTCAAGTGCTTTTCAAACAATAAAATGTGCCGAAGCTCCTAATACAATAGATGTTGTTAGTAGTAAGTTCGCTCAGAATGTAGCGTGCAAGAGCCCCATGGATTTAAATGGGACGAATGTAGGAACTTCAGAAAACTCCTTGTATACTCCAGAGTTTGCTGTAGCAGGTGGAACTGAGGATAGCAGCATGAAACTTGATTTTAACGATGTGAAAGCTGCTTTAAATAAGCCAGATCTTCCCCTGGAAGTAGTGGATACAGATACCTATCATCTGCAGTTATCCAGAGATACAGAGAGCACAATTCTTCCATCATTGGATGATGATCCTATGAAGGATTCCTCTGGTGCTGTTAATCTGAATAATGGTGTAGGGAGGAGCGCTTCATCCCAAGTAGCAGAACTGACACATCTTCATAGACCCCACCCGCCTCCTGACTACAATCCATCCACCTTACATTCCCATGATTCGCCATCTGTATCTGGTAACAGTGAGCATGCTGTTCCTACAGCCTTGACACTTGGTAATAATATCTATTTCAGTCGTGCAGAGAGTGAGGGACAGCCTGAGGAAAACCGTAACCTAGTGGATGTAAATCAAGGATTTGATGTGACAATGACAGAATTTGGTAAAATTGTCAAAAGAAAAGGTGAATCTGGCAATGACTTTATGAATGCAGGCAGTCAGAATTGGTTGACTTTACCACTTACTGTCAGCTGCTTGGATAATGATGCTTCTCGTAGTAATGAGAGGTGTTTAGAGCAGATTGTGGATGAAGGTGCCTCTGTCTGTCAGGATCATGATAGTATGCCAGATATTGACCAGCGTGACAGTATTGATATTTTGTCTGGCCAGGATGACAGCCTCAAACTATGTGGTATCAGTATGCCTCAAGCAGATCTTTTGGCCACTGAAGAGAGAAATAAGGATGTTGAGGATGAGATCGGTCTTCCAGGTTCTTCTGTTAATTCTGTAAATGTTTTAGATCAATATAGTTATCACACAGTGGATAAACCTATAGATAACCTTAATAAACCCATTCTCTTATCTTCACAATCTGCTGATGCACCAGGTCGAGAGTTAGCTTCTCCTCAGGTATCTGTTGATTCTGATCACACCTATCATGGAAGTACTGAGGACCCTGTCGGCGTGTCAAGTACAACACCTGATTCGATATCCTCCTGGATTGAAGCCATTGTATCAGAAGCTAAAAAGGAACATCAATCATGCAAATCCTCTCTACTTCCTATCAGTTCTCCAGACAAGGTATTAGCACCAAAGGAGGATAGCAAGAAGGCATTCTCAGATTCAGTAGTCAACTCTGTAGTAAAATCTCCTCCCCAAATTAATATTGCAAGCTCCACAGTATCGAAGGTACCTACTAAACAGGTGGCTGTGTCTGGTTCATTGCGAGAGCCCCCTCGCTTAAACCAGAATGCAAGGAACAGGACATGGCGTCGTGACAATGCATCATCTTCTAATCCATCATTGCATGTTTCACAGGCTTCAGGATTGCCTCCTAAACTGCCCGTAAAAAAGAATAGCAAAAGTCAAAACTCTTATATCCGCAAGGGTAATGCCCTCATTAGAAATCCAGCCACTGGAAATCATCTTCATTCTTCTAGTCTTGATTCTCAAAATAAGTTGAGTAAGCCTGTTATGAGGAGAAGCATGAACTTCGTGAGGAAAGTCGATTCAAAAGACGTAGCACATTCTCATATTTCAGTTGAAAGACCTAAGACCCCACCTTTGCCACTTCACACCAAATCCATCAGTTGTGCTGTGAATGTTTTGGAGCCATTGTCTCAAAATTTGCAGCAACAGGTCCTTGAAACTGAAAAGGAAGATTCCAGTGGGCAAGTTAACTCAGGTGCTGACAATCCAAGCATTATTAGTTTGCACAAGTCTGAAACCCTTGATGCTGGTAAAGCAATTTATGTTAGGCCAAAGTTAAATCAACTAGTTGTTGCACAGGGGCAACATCTTGGTGAGTCAAGTAACATTTCCTTGGATAAGGTTACATTGCTGCAGCCATCCACAACATCTGATCTCTATTTCAAGAAAAGGAAAAATCAGATTATTTTGGGTCCCTCTACTTCTGATGCTCCGAGTTCAAAAGATACATCTCATGCTGAGAATATAAAGTCAGGTGAGAGTACTGCAGCAAAGGACAATATCGCTGTGGCAAAGGACAGGCCACACAAAGGTAACATGTTATATAAAAAAATTGTTTGGCTTTTTGAGAGAAAAAAAAACTTGTTTTGCTGGTCCTTGTACCTTTAAACAAGCTGTTATTTAATTTACATGTCAGCATTCTTTAGTATGCTGGAACTTATTTGGAACTACATACAATGTATTTCAGGTCAATCGAGCAAGTAGTTTTACATGTCTGTCTTTTTTATTTCAGTTATCTTTTTTGTTTCAGATATCTTCTTCAGTGTAAGGAACATTAACTAAATTGAAAAATTGAGAACCATAGCTAAATATGAATGATATTGTTACCAAACTATGCATACCTGGTTATAGTCCTTGAACACCTTTCTCCTGCTTTTTCTACGATGAGTTGATGAGTTCACACTGTTTTTCCTACAAGATTTGGTCACTACTTGTCTTCAACCTTTGTGTAGATAGTTCTAAACTACATTGCTGCCAGCCTTTTCTTTCTTTTCCCTCTTGACCTTTACTTTTTGAGGGCATGTACTTGGACAATGAAGCAAGGCTAATTCATTTTGAAATACCATTTGTGTAATTTTTCTAAATGCAGCTCTTCAGACAACAAATACTGTCAGAAGTTTCTCTCATGTCTGGACACTTAGTGGACAAAATCCTCGAAAGAAATGTTTGGTGGGAGCTAGTCATATGAAAGTCTTCCCTCGCATACTTCCATGGAAAAGAAAAATATTCTGCCAGAACTTCAGAGGCAGTAGTTACTCTTCTTTGTTGAATACAAGCTCTATAGGGATAATGAGGTAACCAACACCAGAATGGCCTTAATGTATTGGTTTATTCTATTCAATTTGTTAATAGCAAGTCATGATCCTCTGTCATTTGTCAGAAAATTATTGGAAACAAGGAAGAGGAGTACTATTTACACTGTCTCTACCGATGGATTCTCTCTTCGGAAATCTGGAGTGTTAAGTATGGGCGGGTCAAGTTTGAAATGGTCAAGGTCCCTTGAGAAACATTCTCAAAAGGTCAATGAGGTATTGAGTTTCAAAGATCCATAATCTCCCTGATCCCAGTCTCCCATTGAGGAATCTATGTGAATTTAATTTAGTGTTCTAATCACCACTGCATAATATTCAGATACAGAATCCAATGGAAATATGTGGGGATAGATTTAAATATAACTGGATTTTTCTTTTAGCTATTAAAGCTCCTAACTGAAGTTTGTTGGCTGATCTCAAATATAAATATTATTATTAATGAATCCCTGTTTTGAGAGTTAACATTTATTAGACTGTTAGTAGGGTCATGACTCATGAGAACATATAATAAACTATCTTGTTTCCTAGTTTCATTTCTTAAATGTTATTTCAGAATTAGTTATCTGCATAGTTTCTATGTTTTTCAACACCATGAACATTGTTTTGTTTAGTTTATAGAGCTGCTACCTTTCACTAGTTTTGCTTGATAAAAAATGAGCAATCTGAAATCTGGATTGCAGGAAGCTACGCAGGCAGTTGCTGAAGTTGAAAGAAAGAAAAGAGAGAAGAGAAAACGGCAGTCTCTCCATAACAAGGGGGGGAATGGTAACGCAGTTTTCTTTTGATGGTCATAAACTAAAATATCATATGCATGAGATATGTAACTGTATAATTCCATGCATTGCAATTGTTCTGTTTTTCATATGACTTTCAATCTTTCATGCTTCTTCGCCTTAAAATAATGAGTTACTGATGCACTAGATTGATTTTCAATTTGTGTTGTCTAGGTCTAACACATGTGAGATTTGTACTCTTTATAGCCCAGTTTAAGACTCATGGTTGAATAATTAGTAATAATTCATGATTATGTACCTTTCCATGTTGGACCACTTTGTATGAACTACCTTTCTTAGAGTATCAGCTATCAGTACCTAGTCTACTTATTATCATATCTGATCTTTCCATTTCTCACTAAATTTGTGTTGTTTTGACTTAAGGTTCATGATTCTCATTTTGTTTTCAGATGGATACTCCGCATCAGTTGCTGCCAATCAATTAACAAATAGCAGCAGAGCATCTTCAGTTTCAAGGGTGTCAGCTTGCAATGAGTATGTTTCGCATCATATTGCATTGTATCTTGTATTAAGAATAAGTGAATAACAGACAGAATCATGACATCTCTTTCTCTACTTGTTTTTCTATTTCTATAAGCAGATACGTGCGTGTTAACAAAGGTAACCAACTGGTCAGAAATCCGAAGAAAGTAATCCGCATGCTAGCAAGTGAGAAAGTTCGATGGAGTTTGCACACTGTTAGAAGACGGCTGGCGAAGAAGCAGCAATATTGTCAATTCTTCACTCGCTTCGGCGAGTGTAAAAAATCTGGTGGCAAGTGTCCCTATATTCATGACCGTGCTAAAGTGGCTATCTGTACTAAGTTTCTTAGAGGCTCGTGTTCTAGTACTAGTTGCAAACTAACTCACAAGGTAAAGTTTCTTCTTGATTCTACTGGTAATCATGGATTTATTTTTTTCCATCATGAGTATCTGTCCTGCAGGTCCTGCCAGAAAGAATGCCAGATTGTTCTTACTTTCTGCAAGGTGATCCATTTCAGTGTCATTGTACTGTTGTTTACTGTCCTTTGCAATTGATTGCATGCTTACATGTATGTTCATCACTAGCAGGGCTCTGTACCAACACAGCCTGTCCTTATAGGCATGTGAAAGTGAACTCGAATGCCCCTGCTTGTGAAGATTTTTTGAAGGGATATTGTGCTGATGGTGATGAGGTATTTATGATATCATTAGAATTATATGATCTTTAATTTTTGTTCCGCACCTTGCATTGGAGTAGGTAGGCGCATGATTTCCTTTCCTATGGAGGTTGCATAAAGCTTGCTTCCACTGGGTTGTTATTGTGAATGATATTTTGTATCAGAGTTAATACATGTAGGTTGGTGTCCTTCCTTTGCATATTTGTTCTAACATGAAATGTTATTATAGGACATAGAGTGTCAAACTACCCACACCTTTTAGTTCCTTTGGATAATCTAATTCAGTTGAGTGTTGATTCTTCATAGATAAATAGATCAGAAAGGTTGCCTCCTTTTGGGGAAACCTGTGCTGGAAAAGCATGCTTTCTCTGCTTTAAGTTCAAACATGTCTCTGCTTTAAAACAGAGCTAGTTCATCTTTTATACTTTTGGGGCCTTAGATGAACCATTATGGTTCTGAATCAAGATCACTAATCTTTTCATGGACTTGAAACAATCTCTGTTACGAGCAGTGTCGTAAAAAGCACAGCTATGTATGCCCCGTCTTTGAGGCGACAGGAGAGTGCCCACAAGAATCAAGATGCAAGCTTCATCACCCCAAGAAGAAAAACAAATCCAAGAGAAGCAAAGTAGACACCGTCCAAAACAACAGTTGGGGTCGGTATTTTGAGACAAGCATTGGCTGTGGCAGTGGATCAAGGATAGTTTCTTTGGAAGAAGAAGAGAGACAGAAACCAGAGCAAGTCTCTGGTGAGGACGTTGCTGACTTCATTGAACTTGGTGCCGATATTGAAGTCCCTGAAGATGCAGACGCTTCGGATGACATACAGCCAATGGAATTGGACTCAGGGAATCTTGAGGCTGACAATCTTGATGCGATAATCAAGCCGCTTCGGATCATGAGAACGGCAAGAGTTTGATGAGTTCCTTTGTTGGATACAGCTGCAGTGTTATTGGGTTGGGGAGCTATGTTATGCTATGGATGACGAGGCATAGGCGCTGACTGGAGTTTCCATTTCTTGAAGACTGGTTCTGACTGGCCGTCAGTTTTTGCTTGGTTGAAGGTTTGATTTTGTTCATCTTGTACATCTCTTAGGACATATACTGGGTTCATATGGCAGTGGGAGGCCATGAGGGTTACTGGCTGTTAACCTGTGTCTTTTCAACATTACCCAGAGTTGAATGTAACAAACAGTGCTTTACAATAGCATAGATGAAATGAAGGTTTCGTTTTGTGTATATCATCACGCTGTACATCTTTTGGTTATAAAATTGTTAATTCCTGCCTTTGGACACATTTTGATGATGTGCAATCAAAGAAACTTGCTCCCTGTGGTAAAAAAAAGAAAAAGAAAAAGAAAAGAACACATGATCTGGTGCTGGAACCAGGTTTCCAAACACAATGTTTGCTTTCTTAATTCTTCTGGTCCATATGGAACCAGGTTTTCCAAACATTGAACATAAATCATAAATAACTTTTAATTTGTTGAGTTTAAAAATATAAAAACTATATGAATAAAATTGTCTTGAAAACTAATTTCATAAAAGTATAAATATATCACTTTGTGATGAGTATTTTTACAAATATATTCAAAGTTATACTTTGTCCTCAAAAAAACGACTTCTATTTCCTATACGGAGGGAGTATGTTTGGAAGCTGTCCTTCAAACTTACAGACTAGACTCTTAGATCGATTAAGCTCATATATTTCAAAACGAGCGGAGATCCATGGATACAATAGACATCCGCACTGGACTATACAAACATAAAAACACAAAACTGGTGATACGCTCTTCAAGCCAGGAGGATTTGAGAACACGCTCATGCCGTTTTTGGCACTGGGGCAGCTTCTGTTTGAGGCAATGTTACAGACCGCAATGGCGGTTTTGGGATTGGGGCAGCTTCTGTCTGAGACAATGTTACAGACCGCAGTAGCTCCAGTGAGCTGGATATCCCAAGGAAATGTGAAAGTATCGTGTTGGCTGAAGCCTGTAGATGAATAAATGGCAAGAAAACGATGAGTACTCTTGTATCAGTAATAACCGTATCGAAAATACCAGTTATTGAATAAACAGTAGACATGGACTGCAACAATGTCTAATAGACATAGTAATACCAATTGGGCTAACATAAACTGAATTTTAAAAATTATTAATGGAGGTCCAGAGCTTTAGTTATGATGCGAACTAGACACTGAAAAATGGGGATAATAATGGTTTTCAGTTCTGGACCCACGTTCCAATGTTTGTGTGAAGATAATTTGTTCCAGACTACACAAAACAAATTTTCCCATTAGAAAGAAAACATGAAACACCCACATAAGATATACTTACTAAGGAGTGGCATACCTGAACAAGAAAGATATCTAAAGCAAGAACGGGACTCTGTCCAGGGGGTATTCCCTGGTAGTAGGGCACTGATGAGGTAGTGAGTGCTTTGCCTACTAAAGCACCTACAGTTGCCTGCAGGCCAAGAACTGCAGCAGCCATCCCAACAACATTAAGCACGATACTGTTTCTCAGATTCTTAACCACATCCGCACGTGCAGGAGCCTGAAAAAGGAGAAAAAAAGTTTTAGTTTTGGCTTGGAAGCATGTCTAGAGCATTTTAGCTAGAGCACCACACAGACGTAAGATAATAGAATTGTTCCTAGGAGTTTGGTTCCTATTTTTATTTAGCTTGAATCAGAAAGACTTCCAGCAGATTTAGTGAAATAAGTTAAATAGCTACAAATAATGTGCTCATGGGTGTATGATCCAGATGAGGACACGAAGCGGCTGTGGACAGGTGGAAGATGGTTGTAATATCTCACAACAGAAATATTTTGAAAATGATGCCGCAGCTCTACAACTATTTTTAAGCGATAGAAGTACCTTAGAAGGTTCACTTGCTGTTCTTTTAAGCCTTTCAGAGAGGCGGATATAACCAAACGACTGGAAGACTGAGATGAAGGCCATGACGATGCCAACTGCAGTTGCACAGAATGTGAAGGGAGCTGTTACCTTCCCTGTAGCAACCGCAGAGAATGACAGAATCCCAGCCGAAACAAATGTACACACTAACTGAGACCAAAACCCCAGGGTACCCAAATTCTTAAAATACCGTGCTGTTTGCTCTAGTTTTTTGCTAACCTGCAAAAGAAAGGTAAATACTGATTAGCTAATACTTGAGAATCATAGTATGCATAGTAAATGTATGTTGGGAGCATGAGTGTTGGAATCATAAAATGCATAGTAATGTATGCTGGGAGCACATGTTGTTGGTAGATCCAGTGACATATGATGGAGAAAAATAGCTTAGCTGCCTGACAATCTAGAAAGACCACCATGTTAAAGTTTATTTAGGAAAGTTTGACAATTTACTATATGCTAAAAGTAAGTATAACAGAAGATAGCACCTCATAACTAACACATGGGTATGAAAAATGTTGCAGCAACACAAGTTCAGAAATCATGAACAAAAGATAACACATTTTACATAAGATTTTGGTCGAACAAAACGTGCTTTCTGAATATGGTAAAACTAAACGACATCACACCTCAAGGCAATGTATCAACAACGATAGGCATGTTTCTTTAATATTAATTGAATTCTAAGGTGCCCAGGGCATTTGGTTGCTTCTGGCTTCCTACAAAGCAGAGCAGTAGCAGAAGAAGAAACTACCACGCATTGCTTTATATTTTCCTCGCGCATTCACTCATGTGCTCTACTAGCTTTCTCAAATAGTCAAAATATTATAACCTCATTGATCCATTGTTGCAGCAACCAGAAACAACGTTCACATGGTTGCAAGAAACTCAATCTCCCGAGTACACTACTAGACTACCACTCTTAACTGTCCTTATTATCCGGACACAACAAAAAATCCTGGTGGTACGGCTACTGAACTGAAGCTCAAAGGAGTGTGCGGGTGAAAGGCACCTGAGCTAGCTTGGCGCGTTCGGCCTCGGCCTCCGCGGAGAGAGGGCTGGTGGAGTCAGGAGGACCGGATGCCGCCGCCCCAGCAGCCTCTTCAGCCGCGGCGGCGAGGTGGCGCGGCAAACATATTCGGCCGGGGGCATAGAATGAGGTACCACCGACAGTGGGGCTTCGCCTTCGGCGAAAAAGTTCAGACCATTGGGGCTTCGGCGCCGCCGCCGAAGCCGCGGCAGAGGACACCGGCCGCCGCCTCGGCGTCGGGAGGGGCGGCCTTGGCCTTGGCGGTGCCGGGGAGAGGTGGAGCGACTGCATTTGTGATTTGTGTTGTGTGGCGCTCGGGCGGTTGCCGGTCACGGGGACGGGGTTTCCCACTCATTCTTTGCTTGAGGAGTGGGGTACAAAAAGCTTCGACGAAAAAAAAAAAAAAAAAAAGCTTCGACGACGGCTAGGGACATTTTCATGTGAAATTTTTTTTCTGAGACAGTCGGAATTTAGGTCCAACAAATTCAGCATTTTGAGAGCAAAAAAAAAAAAAAACAGTACTGAAATATGTGGTGCAAGAAGAAATTTCAGAATGAAAAAGACCACATCCTAGGAATGTATACTTTTGCTAGGAGTATATACGTAATTTTATACTAGCATTGATCTTCTCCGCTACATCCTAGAAATGTACGGTTTGCTAACATATGTTTGGAGATGTATGCTTTATTAGCATTGAATACAAATACGTTGTCAAAGTATTTTGACTTTCACTTTACTCACCTTCGGTAAGAAAAACATCACTAAAAATGTCATAATTTCCACTGCCAACAAAATGATGCATTTATATGACAAAGATGTCCAAGCGCATATGTCATGCATATCTAATGAGTGTTATATAAAACATTTTGCTAATGTGACAGCAAATTTAACGAGGGAGAGAAGAAACTTAGCAACAAAAACCATGATTACATATTTAACAAGAGGGAAGAAACTTAGCTAATTTAACTAAAACATTGGACCTTGTGATATGTCCAAGGTTCTATAGTTAGCTATTTTGGCATAAGAACTATGCTAGCTTTATTGTTCTTTCTTATCTTATAATAAGCTTTATGACCGTATTTTTATGACTGTTGTCTCAGCTAAATCACAAGACACCATAAAGGTTCATACAACCAAGACGGGTGTGTTACTCCAAACTTGCAATTGATTTGGACCACAACTCAACGGTAAACCATCTAGCTTGTACACAGAAGAGTTACAGGTTCTAGGAACATGCAAAAATGTAAAACACTTGAAGAACTAAAATATGAACAATGTTTCTCTATATCACTTGAAAACATCCCACACAACGTTGTGAAACAACCAACCTCATTTAGCTGATTGGAATTCATTTCTAGCTATATATGAGGAATGCCACGCAATTTTACCATCTAAGCCTGCATTGCTAGTGCAGAACCTCCAAGCATATGTTTCTTTAAGAGGAATTTTGACATAGGACACCGCAAGTGACCGTTTTTTTTCTTTGCCAGGCATAGATAGCAAATGGGAGGTGGTCCATGGACCACCCTAAAATTTTGTTTAAGGTTAAGCTATAGTAGATAAGCTCTCTAAAATCATAAAATTGCACATGAATCACTCTATAATTTGGTTTTGTATATAAGATGGACCACCCTTGGTCTAGATCCTAGCTACGCCACTGGCTGCTGGACACTGAAGAAATTGAGATTTACTGAAAGACACCTAGATTCTTGTTTAATTTGTTGGTAGACACGTGCCACAAAATTATACCATAAAATTTGTTAGACTCTACATGATGAGACTACACAATAAAATATTGTTTTGCACTTGAAAATAACTATTGTGCCTCTCTTCATAAATAAACAAAGTTAACCATGGTTAAATTTGTTTATTTATGAAGGGAGACAAAATAGTTATTTTTAGTGCAAATAATATTTTCTCATCATGTAGAGTCTAACGAATTTTATGGTATAATTTTATGATACTTATATAATTTTATATCTAATTTATAAAAATATTTGGTTGGGCGTGTTGTCCACCCGGCAAATTCAACAGAATCAAGGTGTCCTTCAATAAATTTTAACTTCTTCGTGTCCAATCCAAGCGGTCACTTGCAGTGTCATGTGGCAAAATTCCCCTTCATCAAAAAAAAAGATGTCATCCATGTTTGTTAAGTAATGCTATAGATGACGACAACCGCAATGATTTCTGGTTACATAAAGCAACACGAATTAGATTTAACTCACTACTAGGATCATGCCCGTGCGTTGCAATGGGAACAAAATAATTTCGTGATTACTTCGATTTGAACATGTTGTACAATACTCATGTAGATGTAGTATTACGTCAACCACAATATGGCTCGGTGCACAATTCTTGTTCTAAATGTCGGACTCAAGATGGTCACAATGTGCTTGCTAAATATATAGACTGCTCAATGAATTTCACTTCTTTCAAGATGAGAATTTTACCTAGTCCCCAGTCCCCACTACTCCGTAAACCATAATCACATATGTGCGTTCTCATGATACTGAACTGCTTTTCATCTGTTCCTACTTGTCATCTCTTCCTACTTTTGCCAGTAATAAAAGCTCCATATGTACCAGGACATGGCCATACCAAGGTATAAAAGATACCTTAGTTACAGGTATCACTATATTGAGCACAAGAATTTATTCTACTTTCAATTATAATTTCCCGGTTATTTTGGCAGCTGGTTGTGCTCAGCATCAAGCATCAGTGTATCAATGCCAACCGTTGACTCATCCTGTAGAGCTTACCAATGTAAGCCATGGCAACAAAATTGCAACAATTCAGGACAAGCCAAAGGGGGGAAAATCCATCTTAGATAACTGACAGTATGATTCCACCTTTAGCACCTTATTTCCTCTTTAATCTTCAGATGAACAATCCAAGCTAAGAGGTTGTTCAAAGGTTCCTCATATTTTTTCCACATTTTGAGAAACAAAGAAAAATATTCCATCTGTCAGATGAACTGTTGCTTTCTAAATATGTTGTGTTCTTGCTGAAGCATTGTGAAGTCTGCCAAAAGAAAATATGCATACACTTCATATTAGTCTCCATTTTGATAGTTTGACTGCATCTCCAAAAGAGGCTGCTGTAGTCCTCAAACTGAATGCCATAATCCACTCGTTTCACAGTAGTAACATCCATCTCCTCTGCCACACGCAGAAGATCCATTCAGTTTGTATTCATCACAACAACTGCAAGTTAGAATCAGCGTCAGACCTATGAGACAGCCTTGCCAATGCTCGGATTGATCAACAGAAAAAATTTAATATAAAAGAACAAGTTCATTAGCATTTTCTTTGGTGACAGTATTTCAATCAAAGAATTTGGCGATGATCTGAGTGGAAAAAAATATACATGACTCCTATGAGGAATACTTCAAAGTAATTATTTTTATAAACAGAACAATCACTAATTCAAGTTTATGACAAATGTTCACACAATAATAACATGTCTAGTGTTGCTGGCTTGATAAAATGCATGCTGCTCTGCTAGTGACCTCCAAACAATAGTTCAAGTTCAAAGAACTGTAGCTACTACAGATAGCAGTAAAGAGGCATTTCTTTTCCTAGTCACAATGAATATGAATAAACTTATCAAAGTGGTAACTATCTTACTTGAAATTAAGAGTGGCATCAAATCCTCTGGCAACAAAGCAACAGTCTGAAAAATATGTGACAGTAATCACTGAAATTCAGGGTGTTTGCCCCCATGGTGACATACGCAGGTCCTGCAGAAACGCCTCGGTCTTCATTCTAATTGAAAACCTAGTGAACACGACCCAGCCTATTCCTTATCTCCGATCTAATCTAAGCAATTTATGAAGGATGAAACTCAAAGCTGCAATCAGCTTTGAGTACAGGGCAAAAGATTTGCTGTTCTGACAAAATCTCCCTAAAAAATAAATGTACAGGGCAAAAAATTTCGACCCAAACCTGAAAATAAACATTGCCACTAAATTAGTCCAAATCTCTTATTTTTCCAAATTTTAAAGAACCATTCATAAGTGCCAGAGATCCATTTAATAAAATACATTGAGCAACTTACCTTGTTGCAAAAGAGTGAAAATACATATGCCTTCGTCTTCTCAATGACAAGGGCCAGCCACTGTTATCTCACTGCATCCATCTGGATTTTTGAACCTTCAAAACCTGTTTCATGATGATGATTTTTTCAGGCATCCCACAAGCAAGCAAGATGGCCGGTGACGGAGCGGCGTCGGAGTGGATGGGTAGGGTGGTGGTTTAGCTGTCCCTACAGCTTCAGGTGCGTTCTTGTTGCCAGACTCTGCCTTCTTGAAGCAGCCAAGGCCCCCACAGTACATCTCCCCACACCTCTAATCCACCGTGTCTACCACTACAAATCCAGCGGCTTAGGTACCTGTACACTCAAATTTAACAGAGAAACAAAAGGGTATTGCTCCTACGGCTGATCAAATTAGTTTAAGTCAGAAACAACAATGGAAAGAATTTGCAACCAAACATAGGGGAAAGGGAAATTCGAACCTCTTACTTATCCCACCGATTCTATCCCGTCGGGAGGGGTGGATTGTGCCGAGATAAGAGCTCCGCACGCTGCTGCAGGTTTCTGGCCTCCGGTAAGCTCGGCCTTCGGTGTCCTCACGAAGACGTGCTCGCCTTCCACACGTCTGGCTGCCGAAGCCCGCGCTCCTACCACTCTTGGGGCCACCGGAGCCGCGCTCCTCGCCGGCGGGCTCCTCGCACAGTGCCGCCACGAGCTTGGAGTCGGATCTGTCGCCTCCCACTCGGTGAAGAAGGGCATGGTGGTGCTGGCGGCGGACTACTGTTTTGGGCGGAAAGGCTGCTTCCTTTGCATGTGTTGGATTTGATAGGGAGCACGGTTCGTTTATGGCCATTAAGAGATGGGGAAGAGAAGAGGGCTAGCGGTGGAGATTTGGAGGAGATCGTGCGGTGGGGGGACATGGGAATTTTTTACGGGAATCGCCGGGTTTACCTTGCGCGGTGAAGCGAGCGAAAATGACTGGAGACGATTGGTAACAGTATTTTCTAGTTGTAGAGAAGTACTCTTGCCATTGGCAGTTTGGCAAATTTCATGAACCGTCTGCAGTCTCTTCCTTGCATTGACCTTTTTTTCTGGCATCAAATATTCAGAGGTTTTGATAATCGGATGCATAGACTCAGATCATTAGGAATAAAAGGACCTAATCCCTTGCTCAGATTGTAAATTTTTGCAATTTGAACTACTCTAGCACTTTTATTTTATTTGATAATTATTGTCCAATCATAGACTAACTATGCCCAATAGATTCATCGCGTGATTTACAACCAAACTGTGCAATTAGTTATTTTTTTACTTATATTTAATGCTTCATGCATGTGGCTAAAAATTAGTGTAATAGAGAGAGAGTGAAAAAATCTGGAATTTGAAGGGAAAGAAAACAAGGGCTAAATATAATATTTTTTCTGTTCTATTTAAAGTTCTTTCTTATATATTTTTGAGACTTTTTGAAAAAAGGATATAATTTGGTAGAAACCAAGCGGGATTCATCATCTCTCTGACACCCACGTAAAAAAGGTGAGAACTGGAAACAACCGCCGTTTCACACCACACCACGCCCGGCCAGAGAGCCGCCACAAATTCGTGCTCTCTCCGTCCGCGGTGCTCACCGGAATTCCCGAATCTCCCAGCCACCGCCGCCGTGCAGGCAAACCATGCAGGCGCTGGCGTTCGCGTCGGCTCCGGCAATACTCGCCTCTCCCTCCGCCTCCGTGCGGCCCCTGCCGCAGCGCGGCTCCGGGCATCGTCTCCTCCGGCTCCGGGCGGCCCCGTTGCGGCGGGCGTGGCGCCGTCCGGTGCGAGGTCGCCTCCTCCTCCTCGGCGCCGTCGGCGGCTGGACCCCAGGCCGCCCGGTGGGCCCAGAGGACCGTGGTCATCCCGCGTCAGCGCCGCGGCTGCCATCTCATCACCAACAAGGTGCCCTTCTTCTCCTTCTCCCCCTCGACCCATGTCGTTCCTAGAGGTACATAGCTTCGCTTTGCCTGTCGGATGCGGCGATGGTGTTGTTTATGTTATCGTCTGTCGCAGATCGTCAACGAGATAAGGAATGACCTGGCCGAGTTCAAGTGTGGCATGGCGCATCTGTTCTGTACGTATTTATTCACAATGGACGCAGTTCCTGCGTTTTTTGGTGCATGGTTGATTTTGTGTATCAACTTTTTCTTTCAGTTATGGAAGTTACATGAGTATTTAGTGTTGATGGTGTTACTGTCGGTCAGAATCATTTAGCACGGAGACGTTTGTCGATAAGATATGTTGCCCACATGATGGTCATGATATCTGGAGTTGGTCTGCATCCCCAGTTCTTTTTATGTCGAAGCTAGTACGGAAATTTGGAAACTAAGTCCGTGAGAAGATTTTAAGTTGTGATCATTGAACGATGAATTTATCATTTGTGAGATGATATGCTTGGCGGGGGTGAATTCAAGTGGAACTCATTAGAACAAACCATAATTTGAAATTCTAAGACTGGTTACCCTTTTTTTCCTTTAGTTTCTTGGAGATGCAAGTTCTGAGTGGTTTGCAGCAGTGGGCTCTTACATCTACTATCAGTGTTGGCAAATTCGGTGTCTACACGTTTTTCGTTGTAGTGATGCCAGTATTTCTTAGGCCCTGATTGGATGCACCCAACTAAAGTTTAGCCTAAAGTTTTAATGTAAAACTTTAGCTAGCTAAAAGTTTTCTAGTTAAACTTTAGCTAGGATGTTTGGATGTTCTAGCTAATAGATTCAGCTAAACTTTAGCTAGCTTTAGCAGAGTTGAAGTACCTAAACCCAGCTAAACTTTAGCTAGTCCTTTTAGCTAGGCTGTTTGGATGTCTAGCAGCTAAATTTAGCTAGCTAAAGTTTAGTGGGTGCATCCAAACAGGCCCTTATTCTCGTGTCCACCTTTTGGGATTTATGCAAAAAAAAGGGAAGAAAGATAAATAATTTGCAGTTACTCGACTTCATTGCCCATTCAGGTGTAGGAAGAAAAAGACGAAGCAATATTCATGTACACTAGCACTTGCTGCTAACAAATATTGAATATAATGAAAATATATCCAATTTATGTGTTTTCATGGTTATTCTAATTAGAAGAGAGAAGAACTGAAAACTTGAGACAGCAGATGTACTTACGAGACCTCATGTTATATTAGAGCATCTCCAAGACTCCAATAGTTCCTAAAAAATCAATTGCTACATCAATGAGTTTTCCAAGTGGCTAAAAAAGCTGGGAACATTATGTTAAAGAAAAAAGCTGGGAAAACATTTGTTGGGTTTCTCCAACAGTTTCGAAAATCTTGCTCCTAAAATAAAAGGCAATTTTGCATCAGGAATCCCAGACTATTTCGAAATCACTCTAACCACTTTTATACTTTATTTCTCTTGTATGTACATTTGCATTGGGAACCCTGTCCTACCCCTTATTCTTCCCTACATCCTTCCACCTCCAGACTGATATGGATATGCACGCATATATTTGCGCGCAATTGGATCGGTTTTTCCAAGTGGTTTTCCCAAGTGTAGATAGATTGGGAGTTGCTGGAGAGTAGTTTTTTCAATCTTGCCAAAAGATAAGGATTGGAAGTGGGTTTTGGAAACTATTGGAGATGCTCTTAGATTGGATTTTTTATTTAGACTTTGCATATGCAGTCTTTGATAAGTATATTTCAGACACAGTTCTCAATATTTTAGCACTAGTAAAATGGTCATGCTCTACAGTGCAGCACACAAGCGCTTCATTGACTATTAATGAGAACTACGACTCTGATGTCCAGTATGACACTGAAACATTTCTTAGTCGCATTGTTCCAGAGGTGAATACTGTGATATTTCTTGTTTGATTCTGTCCATGGAGAGAAAATTGAACTGGTACCTTAATTCATGTTTTCGTTTTTATTATGATCAGGGTCCATCTGCTCCATGGAGGCACACCATGGAAGGTTAGCTCTTTGACAACTGATGTGTTTGGTCTTCAGCATTCCTTGTTACATAATTTTTTCAATTCTAGTATTATTTAGAGAGAGAGGTGAGCAACTATAATCTGAATATTAGTTTTTTAAAAAACTTTTTCCATCCTTCTAGTGTTGTAGTAAAGTTATTGTAGCAAATATTTGAGCTACTGTTGTTTTAAAATTTCATACATGTGATGTGTTTTATTCGTGCCATTGTTTCTATAGTTTTCTACTTTTGTAGGCAGAGACCATCCATGAATTATGTATGATTTAGGTCACTCACAAATTGTCAAGTTCTGTTTGCAGGACCTGATGACATGCCAGCACATATTAAATCATCAATGTTTGGTTGTTCCCTGACGTATGTAGACTCCTTTCATCCTTCCCAATAACTTTTGATACGTCCAATTTATATTTATAACACTCGATGTATTGCATCAGGATTCCTATCACCAATGGGCGTCTCAACATGGGAACTTGGCAGGCATGAAAATATCTAACTTGGCTTGTACCATATTGTAGTACACTCAATCACCTCTAATATTTGTGTTTAAGGTTCTCTTTTCGAGGTGGCTGTTGAGAATAAAATGAGGATTCCAGAAAAAGAAATGAGTAAAATTATATAAGCACAAGTTCAGTTAGTGTATTAAGTCTCTGCAGCAAGTTGCTTTGGGATTATTACCCACAACATTGTTTTCAGTATTCGAAGCAGCTAAAACTCATTGTTGTTTATCCCCAAGGTTCCTACTGGTACCAATTTGGTACACACCAGTGTGGCGTTATGTCATACCACACACTTTGGGCCTAGGGTTGCTAGCATATGTGTAGCAGGATCCACACGCATATGGCGAGGTTGAGTGTGGTCTGTGTGAGCTTTGTGCAGCTGCCTTATATCACCAAAACAAAAGCAAAAATCATCATTGATTAACCTAGCTATATCTGGGACCTAATGTTGATCATTTTAATTTTGTAGGGTATTTGGCTCTGTGAACATCGAGACCATGCTACTCCTCGACAGATTGTGATCACACTCAATGGGATCTAAGCTAGGGTGATCTATGTTAAGAGATGGAAATGCATTGCAGCGATTTCGACATGTCTAAATCTGATGCACAATAGAAATTGTGTCCCAGTTGTGATATGAGCTCCAGTGGAGAATGTTGTTTCTAATATGACGCTAGTATGAGGGAAACAAAATCTCTTCAATGGTTTATAGAAATGCTTTTACTCCCCTCCTGCTGTTAACAGTTTTTTCACTCTACGAAGAGTCAATTCTTTATTTGGCTTGCAGTCCACAATGGCTGTCAACAGCGGATCCCTTCAAGGGAGGGTTGACAAAGTTGACGAAAATATTGAACACAGTTCTACGTGCGTGCCCTTTGTATTATAACCCTCAGTTAACTACTGAATAGTTCAAATAAGTAGTTAATGGTGTCATTTGTTCTTTGATTGCTTGTCCTACCTCTATATTGATCTCTAATACCATCTCATATATAACTAAGAATTAGGTATTCCTATTATTTTTTTTCATCTCTTTTGTTCTTTTTATTATTGCTTACTAAATATCTAGCTCATCCTTACAGTACATTCTCTAAATAGCTAGTTAATTGTAATAGCTGGTTTGTTTGTTTGCTCCTCGTGAAATGCTCTCTAGTAGCATCTATATTATTTAGAATTAGTCTTTCTGTATCATTTTTATCTCCTTTGTTCCATGATTTTCTTTTGTTCTATGAACTGGTTGAAGGTTATAGATCTAGAGCTACTCCTTTTCGTTCCCTATATAATATTGTGTTATTTTTAAAGTTTTTTTAGCTTTTTTTTTTTATATTGCAACAAATTTCTATCTGGTTGCTATGTTATTCTTGCCATGTACTCCACGTGCGATTATTATCAGTTTGAATGGCATCTCTATGTCTAGTAAATCATACTTTCTCCATCCCAAATTATAAGACGTTTTCCTACCCTAAATTTGATCATTCGTCTTAATCAAAAAATTTATAAAAAATAGTTAAATTTAAGTTTTTTCTTGAAGAACTTTTATTAATAAAGCAAGTCACAACAAAAAAAATGATATTTTTAAAAAAAATTAAATAAAATGATAAAGTCAAACGTCTTATAAACTAAGATGGAGGAAGTAGTTTTGTCCCTAATTGATGAGTTATTTTTCTCTGCACTTAATTGATGACTTTTTGTTTTATTTTTTTAGATCATGTGCTCATGCTCTAGCTGCATTTTCAGTCACGCTCACGCCTCGCGGGCTCTCAATTTGTTGAACGGCACGGCGTCCTGTTCCGTTGCGCGGCTCCTCCGCCAAATCTGCCGGGCCAGGCATGTTCGCTTCCATCTGCCGGCGGCGGCTCCTCCGCCTCCGCCAAATCCCCTACGCCGCCAGCTTAAGCCCCAGCCGGCCCAACCCCGGCGACGCCCTCCTCTCCCACGGCTGCTCCTCAGCTGCCCTCGCGGGCGTCCCCGTCTCCGAGCCCTGCCCAACCACCATCTCCTGCGGGCTCTCCCCCGCCGTCGCGTCCGCCTGCAAGAGCCGCATCCACTCCACCGCCAAGGCCGACGCCGTCCGCGCGCTCCTCCACAGCTATGGCTTCACTGACGCGGACATCACCGTGGTAGTCCGCAGAAAGACATCGATCCTCACCCTCGACCCTGACCGGATCCTCCGGCCAAAGCTCGATCTTTTCGCTTCCTTCAACATCAAGCCGGGGAGGCTCGCCATCACGCCGTCCCTCCTCACGTGCAGCCTCGACAAGCACCTCCTGCCATGTATCCAGTTCCTCCGCGGCATCATCGGCGTCGACAGCGACGTCAGTTACGCGATCTGCCGCGCCCCACGCGCGCTCCTAGTCAACCTGGACAAGAGCATGCGCCAGATCGTGGACGCCCTCCGCCGACTCGGCCTCCCTGACAAATCCATCTCGAAGCTCCTCACCGTCAACATGACCGTGCTCACACTTTCGGTCGACCGCATAACCCAGATCTTTGATGCCGTCAAGGCGGTCAAGGCGTAACTCGGGTTTTGTAACAGTCATCAGCCGGTTTTTGTCGTGTCATCGAAAGCCGGTTCTGTACCGGAGCTTCGGGGTTTCTGAGGGCAACCTCCAAAAGGCGCTCAAGAGGCAACCCACGATACTGCACCTCTCTGATGAGTGCATAAAGAAGAAGCTCCGGTTCTTCCTGGATGACTTGAAGTTTGAACTAAGTGAAGTAATGGAGCGACCTGTGCTTATATCACATAGCTTGGAGAGGACCATCATACCAAGGTGTGCCGTGATAAGCGTTTTGATAAGGGAGGGAAAGATTGATCCCAACATCAAGTTACCTTGGGCATTGCTTGGTAGTGCCAAGGGTTTCTCCGAAAGGTACGTCCTGAGGCATGCTCGCGATGTGCCAGATGTTGTCAAGGCATATGAAGGTAAAATTCCATTTGAAGGATTTAGGGATCAGGATGTTTTAGTTCCACTGAAGCCATGAGACTAGCCTAGTAGGATTAGATCACAAGGTTAGGCAATAGGCAGCATGTTTCCAATGCCATTGAGGTCAAGGCATGCAGTGATTCTAATACTGTTTCATTGTGTGATGTTATTTCTGGCTATTCACTGAAGCAGCATAGCTTTTGCCATTTTGTAACTTCTGGCCTAATAACAATCTTGAAATGTGGATCTTGTGATGTTGTTTAAGTACCTGGTACTCTCAACTGACCCATTCAGTATTTTTTTTTATGTAATTTTGATGAAGGCTCTTCCAATAATATTGAGATCACAAAATATGTTGCTGGAATGACTTTAGTGCTTCTTTTAGTTTCGGGACGGAGACTCTTTTGTCCTTTTTAATTGATAATTTTTTCATTTATTAACAACTGAGAATATCCAATGTGTTCATCCACTGAGTTTCACATACAGAATAGTTAGGCATTTAAAAATGAAAGCTTGTATGCTCTCTTTATAAAAGGGTTCTTGTGGGTTTGATGCATTTCTTTAGTTTCTGTTGTATTTGTCAAGTTTGTGCTTGAAAATTCCTATTCTAGATGTGGCTCTTACCGTGGTGAGTTACAATGCCGCCAATCCTGTAAGCTGGATACATAAAACTGATAAAGCTTGATAGATCACCATAGTGGAGATAAAGCTGATAAATCTGCTTATTGTTGTGTGCCTAAACAATTTCGTTGGGAAATACAGAGTGGTAACAAATAGCTTTTGAAATTAGGTCGTTTCTTGTATTACCTTGTTTCCTCCAGGTGAGTGGAGGGCTTCTATAATTATCAGCGTTGAGACATTTCTAGGATACTGATAAATATTACCTCAATATGTGAGCGAACACAATATTTGATTAACTTCAGGCAATAATGAGCTTCGTGCCACTGTCTCCATTGGAGGAAAGAGCTGAGAAAATATTCATATTTTACTTGATTTGTCAGTGTTTCACGCCATTCTAACACTTTTAGGCATTCAGATCTCCTGGCTGCTTGTTATCCATATGGTATATTTTCTATGGGGTAAGTTATTTCAAGCCATTGTTAAATTATCGTTTTAGGGGCTTGTGTTTTTACCCCTGCTTTGAAGTCTAATTGTGATTTTACCCCTGCCTTTTCAAAATGAAGGTGTTTTACCCCTATTCCGGTTCAGCTAAAAAGACTAATTTTCCCATGTGAATTTACCCCAAAGTTTTTTAGTACCCTGCGATTTTAACGTCTATTTTGACATCAAATATTTGGACAACATTTTGAAATAATTTTTATATTAAAATTTGCAAATATTTGAAATATAGGCAAGGTTTATGAAGTTGCACATGCTTAATCAACCATCGGAAGAACTCGGGAGGGTTAGTACCGTCTTTTATTAATTTTTATTTTTTCTTTAATTCATTTATTCGGCATTCAGCTAACATAATCTAGAACAGGGGTGAGCATTTTCTCCAGAATAAGAAAAATAAGGGTAAAATCACAAAGTTGAAAAAACGAGGATAAAATCACAATTGGCCTTCAAAGTAGGGGCAAGAATGGTAGCATATCTTTGCATTGGTTCCACAGCAGTAGCAGTGGGGTGTGTGTGAGTTTGGAATTGTGTTTGTGGGTTCTTGTCCCATTTTTTATCTTCTTAATATAATGATGCGCAGCTCTCCTGTGTTTTTGAAAAAAGCATATGTTTTGCATGCATTGCCACCCAACTGTTCTTGAATGGTGGCATTTTTTTTCCATTGATGATTTGAATTTTACTTTGATAAGCACATCAACTGGTAATGCATATTTATGGTTAATCTCTTCTCATTTTGTGGCAGCAAACCTTGTTGACGGTGGATAACGTCAATATTTATTAGAACTCGAGACATGAAAGGATACATGATTACACACTAGTCTAGGGTTTTAACTGACAATTTCCACAAGTTTTGGTGATTCTATATTTTCCAGTGATTATTCCAGAAAAGCATAAAAGAGGGGATTATAGTGCATAATTACCACGAAACTTATCCGCGACCGAAAATATCGTGATCGAGGCTCGGGGAAGGGTCTAGAAGACACCGAAGCGGCGGGACCCATAGAGGAGAGAGGTGGGGCCGGCCGGCCCCACCCAGGGCCGGTCGGCGCCCTAATTTGCCCGATGGCCGCCGCCTATGCGGAGTCTTCCTCTCACGCTTCCTTGGAACCCAATCAAAGTATTCCTACGTTGATTTTAGGTCGGTTTGATCCGACGGTGCACATGAGATGAAGACGCGGATCGCTGACGTGGCGGTGCCTTGCCCCCTACTCCACCTCGGCCTATATAATGACGCCCAAGGCTCCCCCCAAGGGGCATTCTACACCCCGGTGCTTCATATTCTCTACACAAATTAGGGTTTGTAGTGTCCCTCTAGTTCATCTAGTTCTAGTTCTTCTAGTTCTAGTTCTAGTTCATCTAGTTGTAATTAGAAGAGGGAGAGAGAAGAGGAGAGAGCTGAGGAGGAGCCGGATCTGTCGGATCTTCCTCGACATTGTACTTTTTTGCAAGCATCTAGTTCGTCATTCAAAGCAATCTCCAGGTGCCTCAATTATTATTCTGAGTTCTTTATTTACTTAATTTTAATACTTTAAGTTCATTTATTAGTTTCTCGCTTGCATCAAGTGCTCTAGTCTTTGCAACGCTAGAGTAGTAATTAATAGGTTAGGCGTGGTGCTTAGTCTATATATTACCTAGAATTACACCCGGTTCACGTATAGTTGTGGTAGCCCTGGTGGTGACAGCCACGACGGCCGGCGTATTCCACCACGTTTGGATTGGTGTTTGTAGGACCGTAGTCGGAGCTTCCTAGCCCCCTCTCATCATGCCATGCGTGGCTAGTGTTACGATGTCCCGAAATAAGTAGACTTTGAAGTCAATTTGATTTATAGATCAATTAGAGAAATCTTAGAAACATCCTCTCTACCCACTAAAAATACTTTTACCTTTACCCTTGGACGATCTTGAATCTTAATTAGTACACTTCGCGTTCCTCGTGGAAAATCGATACTCTGGAATACTTTCGGGTGAAAGCTACATCGGTATCCGTGCGCTTGCGGATTTCTCTGTTTTGCGTTTAAAAATACCAACAAGCTTTTCGGCGCCGTTGCGGAAAACGGTAGGTAGGCTGTGCTAGTTTCGAACCAAGTTCGTCCGTTTATCCTTTTTCCTTTTTCACCCTTATCTTCATCTTTACCTCCACATGGATTCCATACCCATCTACCAATTTTCTACTCCAAAGGGTGAATTGTTAGAGCCTCCACCATCATCACATCCTATACTTACGGATGGCTTTCAAATTCGCCCTGCTTTCATAGCTATGGTTCGGGAGCAAATCTTCTCTGGAAAAGAAGACGAAAATCCATACATTCACCTTCGGGAATTTGAGCAATTGTGTTCTTGCCTGAATATTTCTGGCATAAATCATGAGACCTTAAAATGGAAGTTATTTCCGTTCTCTCTTTCTGAGAGGGCGAAACAATGGTATGCTCATACCGTTAGGAGTGTAGAGGGAGATTGGAAGGAACTTCGAGACAAATTTTGTCTTGCTTTCTTTCCTATTTCACAGATAATCCCTCTTCGTCTTAAAGTTCTCACTTTTCAACAAAAGATAAAGGAAACTATAGGAGCGGCTTGGGCAAGATTTTCAAATTTAATTGCATCGGCCCGGATTTATCTATGCCCTGAACATGTCCTATTACAACACTTTCATTATGGCCTTAGCAAAGAAGCTGCCCTTTTCTCGATACTTCTTCGGGAGGGTCCTTTTCCCATAAAACCGTTAGTGAGGGAAAGCAATCCTTGATAAAATTCTAGAAAACACCCCCATACATCGGCATCTATGATGAATTCCACGAAGAAGAAGTTGAGACAAGCCACGAGCCAAAAGAGGTAATACCAACAACCGAATTAGAAATTCCACTTGATTCATCACATGAATTGGTTGTTGAAAAACCTCTGAAAAGGGAACATAAACCCAACTAGAGGATGATAATTCATCCCCTTTAGAGTTTCCCTTTGAATTCGAGGAAGATATCTTTGAAGATTATGGAAACACCTCGATTTTGCTGTCCAACCAAGACCTCGGCACACACTAAACCCTCGATCGCCACGAAGGCTCTATTATCACGGAACAAATTAAAAGCCTCTCGTCAATCATGAGTTATGAATGGCTTCTTTAAGCGGAGTTATCTCCCGAGGTAGCTCGAATCACCGCTCCCCCAACCATTCTTCTATGCCGAATTAGGGGGGTCCGCTATGAAAATACACTATAGTCCATCTGTTGGGATAAACCTCATTTCAAAGACATTAGCTGATAGTCTTTATCCCAACACATCCTTAACCCCATCACAAAAACTGTTACAAATCCCTTCGGGAACTATTCTTGAGAGCAATGGGGTATTAAGGGTTGTTCCTGTCAGAATTAACAACTCCGAGATATGCCTAGATTTTCACATATATGACACCTCGGAGATTCTTGTCTTGATTGGTAGACCAATCATAAGACTTTACTGGGAGAAACCTTCACAAGGTCATTTGGACTTTAAGGTTGGGAATTCCACTATAAATATTCCTCTTGCCCGTTCTATCAACACAATAGTGGAACCTAAGCCCGAACAAGATTCTATTGAAGAGGTTTTAATAGCATCTCTAGAAGACATGGCCCAACCAATCCTTGATGATGAACACTTTGTTCAAGAAGAGAAAGAGTTGGCAGAGCCTATTGAGCTAGACAAAAGTGAGCAACCACCTGCTCCTTCAATCGAGCTAAAACCTCTACCTCCTCGGCCTAAAGTATGTCTTTCTCAACAATAATCGAAACCCCCCAGTCATCATCGGTGATAAGCTTTCCCAAGAAGAAACCTATAAACTTGTCTTTGTCTTAGAAAGACACAAACCGGCTATTGGCTACTCACTCGAAGACCTCATAGGCATTAGCCCCGCTCTCGCACTCATCGCATCCCTATTGATCCCGATTGCACACCTTCAAGGGAGCCACATAGAAGGCTTAACCATGCCATGCGAGAAGTTGTTAAAAAAAGAGGTCCTTAAGCTTTTACATTTGGGATTATTTATCCCGTTCCTCATAGTGAGTGGGTTAGCCCGGTCCAAGTAGTGCCAAAGAAAGGAGGAATGACAGTCGTTAGAAATGAGAAGAATGAACTTATCCCTCAACGAACTGTCACCGGGTGGCGTATGTGCATTGACTACCGAAAACTTAACAAGGCTACAAAAGAAAGACCACTTCCGTTACCCTTCATTGATGAAATGTTGGAACGGCTTGCGAATCACTCTTTCTTTTGTTTCCTTGATGGGTATTCCGGATATCATCAAATCCCGATCCACCCTGATGACCAAAGTAAGACTACTTTCACATGCCCCTATGGAACTTACGCATACCGACGAATGTCGTTTGGGTTGTGCAACGCTCCAGCTTCTTTCCAACGGTGCATGATGTCTATATTCTCCGATATGATCGAGAAAATCATGGAGGTATTCATGGATGATTTTACCGTCTATGGAAAAACATTTGATGATTGTTTAGAGAATTTGGATAAAGTCTTACAACGGTGTGAAGAAAAACATTTAATCCTTAATTGGGAGAAATGCCATTTTATGGTCTGAGAAGGAATAGTGCTAGGACACAAGGTGTCCGAACATGGAATAGAGGTGGATAGAGCCAAGATTGAAGTTATTGAACAACTTCCACCTCCCACAAATGTGAAAGGCATCCGTAGTTTTTTCGGGGACATGCGGGGGTTCTATAGGCGATTCGTCAAAGACTTTTCTCAAATCGTTAGACCCTTGATTAGTCTCCTTGCTAAAGATGCACCTTTCATCTTCAGCGATGAGTGCCATGCAGCCTTTCAAATTCTTAAAAAGGCACTCATCTCAGCTCCAATTATCCAACCACCTGATTGGAAGCTTCCTTTTGAGATCATGTGTGATGCTAGCAATTTTGCGGTTGGAGCCGTTTTAGGCCAAACCAAAGATAAAAAGCACTATGCTATATCCTATGCTAGCAAAAACCTTGTCGGACCTCAGCTCAACTATGCTACCACTGAAAAAAGAATTGTTGGTCTGTTGTCTTTGCTATAGACAAGTTTAGATCTTATTTAGTGGGGGCTAAGGTAATTGTTTATACTGAGACCATCTTTGCTCTCAAGTATCTCCTCACTAAAAAGATGCTAAACCTCGGCTAATTCGATGGATTCTTCTACTCCAAGAGTTTTACATAGAAATACGAGATAAGAAAGGAGTAGAAAATTTAGTAGCCGACCACTTGTCTAGGCTTCAATACAAGGAACCACATGAGTTACCCATCAATGATCAACTAAGGGATGAAACCCCGCTCGCAATATCAAACTTCGACCCATGGTATGCAAATATCGTGAACTTTATGGTAGCAGGCTATGTCCCACCTGGTGTGGACAAAAGAAAATTGATCCATGATAGTCGTCTTCACCTATGGGATGATCCCTATCTATATCGAGTTTGCTCGATGGATTGCTAAGAAGATGCGTCCCCTATGGTGAGGCTATCCAAATTATGGAAAGATGCCATGCCTCGCCATATGGAGGGCATTATGGGGCATTTCGGACACATGCCAAGATTTGGCAAAGTGGCTTTTCTCGCCAACGATGTATCAAGATACAAAGGAGTTTGTCGGGGAGATGCCACAGTGCCAAAAACATGGGAACATCAACTCACGAGATGCGATGCCACTCACAAACAACCTCCATGTTGAACTCTTTGATGTTTGGGGGATTGATTTCGGGGGCCATTCCCTAATCCAAAAATTGTGAGTACATCTTAGTGGTCGTAGACTATGTATCCAAATGGGTAGAAGCCCCTGCCATGTCGAAATGCTCGACTCCAATCATGCTAAGAGAATGTTCCACGAAGTCATATTTCCTCGCTTTGGTACACCTCGGAAGGTTATAAGTGATGGAGGATCACACTTCATAGACAAAGTCTTCCGAAAGTACCTAGCGGATCATGGAGTGCGTCATAATATTGCAACACCCTACCATCCCCAAACTAGTGGTCAAGCGAGAAACATCTAACAAACAAATTAAAAAATATTTTGCAAAAGACCGTAGATGAAATGGGTAAGGGATGGAAGGACAAGCTCCCCGATGCACTTTGGGCTTACCGAACTGCATACAAGACACCCATTGGCATGTCACCTTATCAGCTTGTATATGGGAAGACCACGCCATTTGCGTTGAGTTAGAATTCGGGGCCCATTGGGCAATTAAGAAGTGGAACATGGATCTCCACCTAGCTAGTAAGAATCATCAAATGCAACTATCTCGAGCTAGAAGAATAGAGAGAAAAGGCTTATCATAACTCCAAGATCTACAAAGCAAGAACAAAAAAAAAGATGGCACGATAAGAGAATCAAGCATAAGGAGTTTAATCACGGAGATAAGGTTGTACTTTTTAACTCAAGAGTTAAGCTCTTTGGACATGGCAAACTACGAAGCAAGTGGGATGGACCGTACAAGGTCATCGACACTTCAACTCATGGGGCCATCACCATTCAAGATGATATGGGTAACACATTTAAGGTAAATGGCCAACGCCTAAAAGTTTATCTTGATCCACAAATCAACATGGTTGAAGAACTTGATGTGATTGAGTTCTTAGAAATCATTCACTAAAATTCTTACCTCATAATAAAAATTGGTGAAATACTAAGATTAGAATTTAGACTCTACGGTGTCCTACACTAGAAGAGTCCCTTTTACTTTCACCATTTTCTCTCTATGAATGAAAAGCCAGTACAGTTTTGAAGAAGTGTGGGGAGGTGCCAACCCCATTGTGAACACGTATCTTTGAAGCACATCATGAACTAATGGAGGAGTCTGCATACAACTACTAAAACTCGGTTTGATCTTTCATGACTCATTTATATGCTTACTGAGTTTTTACACTTGTTATGCACCTGCATTACCTTGCAAATTAAAAAGAACCACGATCCACACTTAGAATTAAAATTTGAAAAGTGACAAGATGATGACATTCTTGAGATATAAGCTTGCATGAAGATTGTTTCATATACATACACTTATGCTTGTGGGAAAAATATTTTGATAGGACAATCATATTGACTAAGTTGTTGTGGAGTGTGATATAGTTCGGCTTAGAAACCCTACCAGTTCTATTCAAGGCACTTGGAAATTTCATTTTGATAAAATATTATAAAACCATAGTGTCACATACTCCTCAGTGGTGATAAATTCCTACGAGCCATACATATAGGATAGAAGCTTTCTACATATGCTGCTTCTTTGTTGTGTTGAGTTTGGTCAAACCTTGTGATCCTTTGAGAGATTTATCATATTCCCAAGATCAAGATTCGCTTGCACCCACACATATATGCACTACTCTTATACTAGGAGTAGGCGCAACAACATGCCTTCCATTTAGATCCACCCAAAAATGTTTCTCTCCTACACCTTTGGGAGAGAACACCAAAAAACACATCTCGATAGGATTTCCATCCACCGGATAAATGCTCCAAGTTCTTATTGCTATCTCTCAAAAGTTTTGTTGCCAAAAAGAGAGTCATGAGCTATGCAAAAGTTATTATAAGAAAAAAGAGAAAAAAATAGAGAGAGTTGAAAAATGGACAAGTATCCTAAATATGAAAACAATGGGTACTTAGATGCCCGCCTCCCTAAAAGAAAAAGAAAAAAAGAGATAAATAAGATAGCTCAAGTTCTCACGGCAAAGTCTTCAAGTTCAAAAAAGAGATATATCTTTGGGGAGCATGGTAGAATTAGGATCATCATACATCCACTAAATATCCACACACATGCACATCTTTATCTAAGAGTATGATATTTCGCTCCTCGGATTCGGGTTTTGACTTTACAATATATGCAACACAAGTATGCCACCACATATATACCTCCCTAAGCTCCACATAAGCTATTAGTTGTAGGAAGAGAAGACATAATGAGTTATACCATTGATCGATTGAGAGTACCATTTGAGGAGTGTATGTGATCTATACCTTTCTTTTGTGAAAACTTTAAAAACTCCAAGTTGCTGAGATGTGAATTTGGGAAGATGACTTCGCTTCGAGAGCTGTTCCACTTTTCAACCACCCAAGGATATATGCTAGCCAAATGCCAAAAATCCCACCTGTGTAAGTGATGTTTTGGAATAGTTTTTATGTCAGTTATATGTCTCAAGATGTTTTGATCATGATTACTTTTATCTTTAACCTTTACTCGAGGACGAGCAAAGAGCAAGTGTGGGGGAACTTGTTGACGGTAGATAACGTCAATATTTATTAGAACTCTAGACATGAAAGGATACATGATTACACACTAGTCTAGGGTTTTAACTGACAATTTCCACAAGTTTTGGTGATTCTATATTTTCTAGGGATTATTCCAGAAAAGCATAAAAGAGGGGATTATAGTGCATAATTACCACGAAACTTATCCGCGACCGAAAATATCGTGATCAGGCTCAGGAAGGGTCTAGAAGACACCCGAAGCAGCGGGACCCACAGAGGAGAGCAGGTGGGGCCGGCCGGCGCCCTAATTTGCCCGATGGCCGCCGCCTTCTGGAGTCTTCCTCCCACGCTTCCTTGGAACCCAATCAAAGT
>JADLZL010005299.1:0-171390 GCA_015844335.1 Chrysopogon serrulatus
TCTGCCACAGAACTCTAAGCTTAGCTCTCGAGCCTCTTGGGCGGCTACCAGTTGCTGTATATCCATTTGGTATTCGGGCGCCTGTAGCTCATTAGCAAGCGCATCTAGTTCATATCTCTGGAAACCTTCAGAGCAAATAAAAAGAAGAGTAAAATGCATCAGTAGTCCATTAACTTGTGGCCCTGTGTCGATTTAGTCCACCAGCTTCGAAAATGCAGATTTTGGTCCAAAAACTTGATTCCTGGTGCAAAAACAGTCCATGTCATGCCCTGCCAGCAATTTTGCTGACGTGGACTGGCCACCGTGGCATCCAACCTGGCGAAGGAAGCGCGTGCGGCGCACGTGCGCGGCCGTCCACGCGCAAGTTTTGCAAAAAAAACCCCATCCTAAACTCATTCAATCCCAGTCCTCCCACTCTCAACAGCCGTCTCCCGTAAGCCGGCGGAGACAACATCTCGGTGTGGCGGCGGAGGACATCTCGGCGCGGCGGTGCAGGAGAGACGACGGATCCGCGGTGGAATACGAAGAGGAGGGCGCTTGATGCTGCGGTTCCCGCTGCAGAGGCGACGAACCAGCGTGATGGTGGCCATCTTGCGGCCATTGGACGAGCGGGGGCCTCGATACGGTGAGTGTGAGCTGAAATCCGTTTCCTTTTCGCATTATTAGTGTAGTGTATTGTTGGATGGTCATGGTAGTAGCCTCAATTTGGAGATTTTGTACTCGTTAGGGTTTAGGGTTGGATGGCACAGTGTGGTTATGGTTTTGTTAGGGTTTGGTAGGATTTGAAACGATTTGTGTGATTGATATGCTGAGGATGTTCATTTTTTGGGGCCTTGTAGGGGATGAAGATGATGAGTTCACAGTGGAATTGCACCATGGGGGTTTCTTTGTCGGTTCTGGTATGAATAGGACCTATGTAGATTGGAAGGTATGCCATTTTGACCACTGTGAGGTGGATACTTGGTCTCTGGCCGCAATATATGACTTGCTGTGTGTAAGGACCTGCTAAGCCTAGAGGGGGGGTGAATAGGCCTGTCAAAACAACACTTAAAACTGCAGTTAAAACTGGAGCAAGCATCTTGCTCTTCGGGCAAAAGACTTGCTGCACATGCGGAAACAATATTACAGTTCAAATTCTGTCCAACGAAAAATAGATCGGGTAAATTTCTAAGCTTGCCGGGACATAGAAGAACCTAATCCACCACTTGAAACAGCTTGGAAGCTAGTGAGCTAAGAGATCGGCACCTAACCCTAGGAATCACCACATAACAATAGCAACACAATACATATAGCAAGAACACGTGAGACAAGCGATTTATCCCGTGGTTCGGCTCGCCACTAAGGCTTGTCTACCTCCACGTTGTTGAGGTGACCACAAAGGTCGGAGTCTATTTCACCTCCTTGCCTCGGTCTCAAGTCAAGAGAGTGAACTCTTGAGATGAGAGGGTTTCTTACTAGATGAATGGGTGATTACAAACCTCCGGGGCTGCCACACAAGTTGGCAAGCTCCACGGGCGGCAGCTCTAGCCGGCTAGGAGCAAAGCTCCAAGAGTAATAGATGCTTTGTCCACCGGCTTGAACGCCGAACCACGTGCTCTAGAAGATGAAGAACAGTTGGAGCAGCTCTCAATCGAAGTTTGGAGGCTCAATCTCTCAAGGATTTGGAGGGAATCAATGGAAAGAAGCTTGGGGAGCTTGGGAGCCTTGCAATGGTGAGAGAGGAGCTGCTCTGGTGTTTGAGTCGTGGAAATGGGCGAGGTAACCGTTGGGGGCGGAAAAGGAAGATCGATATATCCCCTCGGCCCAACGGTCATTTAAGTTGCAAGCATCTTTGCTTGCCCGAGCAGCACCGCTGCTCCGCCAAAGACAGCTCAAAGAAGGAATGAAAAGCTTGCTGTCTTAGTTAGGTTTTGAGGATATTTTGGTGGGTATTTGAGCACATGATTCAACATTCAAACCTGCATAGTGCATCCCCCCTTAATAGTACGGCTTTGCCTAAACTCAAATTCAAAATATGAAATAAATAAACCGCCTTTGAGTCGGTCACCGCGTCCTTTTAAAATTGGGGGCTCCACCAAAACATGTATAATCCTCCATGTCATTTTACTGCTTCATAACTTCGACAAGTCTCATTAGTCCTCTAATTGCGTGGTCATTATCACCAAAACCCACAATAGGGCTTGATTGCACTTACAATCTCCCCCTTTTTGGTGATTGATGACAACACAATTAGAGCTTACAAAAAGAATTAATTTGAAATTGAGACATCGAGCCATGGATGTAGAGGCTCCCCCGGATATGTGAATAGGATTTAGAATTCCAAAATTGGCATAGAAGGCCAATATTCACATATAAGTGAAGTGAGGGCTCCCCCTACATCCACTTGCCTACGTGGGGGTGCAGCACACATGTGTCATAAAAAAATATAAGCGTGATGCGTATGACAAATATGCACTCAATAGAGATATAGCTGAAACAAGCGAGAGAAAAGATCTGCTGCTCAAAAAGCAAAAGCTCTTCTTTGCTATGGTGACAGCCAGCTGAAAACTAGAACATGCACCACACAGATCTAGCACAAGATATATTCTAATAAAAAGCAGTAAAATGACAAGCTAATTAAGCACACAACCAGTACATGTCCATATCCAAATATAAAGAGAGTACATAGGTAGCTAAGTACATAAAATAGAGTTTTGAAAGCTCTCAGACTCTCACAACTAGCACTCTACTCTGATCAACTAACTCTCACAAGCAAAAGGATAGGACATTCTGCTGCTCCTCAAAAGTTCCGTGGCGTCGAAGTCGAAGTTGTACCACCCTCACTTCCCAAATTCTCCCCCTTTGGCAACAAGTCACCAAAAAGTGAGAAAAAGAAGAAGAAGTACGGAACTCAATCCTCTCTAAGACTCGTCGTCCTCGTCCTCGGACTCCACTACGGCCTTGCCACCGCGGTGAGTAGTAGAAGTGAAACGTGTGGAGGCACGAGTAGACGGACGCCTCTGCTGCTCCTGCTGTTCCTCCTCCTCAAAGTCCTCAAATGGGAGATCATCCTCACTGCCAAAGTCTGAAATGTCACTGTACTCAGGTGGAGGAGTGGCTGGCTCAAGTGAAGTGTACCCCTGCTCCTCACGTAGTGCCCTGATCTCCAAACGACCCTTATAGGCTGTAGTGGCTGCATAGGAACACTTGCTAGAAAGTTGTCGAAACCATCTAGAAAGCTTGCTTCTGTCCTTCTTACGTGAAGTAGAGTGGGATGGCTCGGGAATATCGGAAAGCTGCTGCTCTAGAGGCTGTCTTTTCATCACTCTTGTGATGAGTGCGCTCTCACAATGATAAGGCTCATGCAACACATCCTTGAAGAACTTGTAACCAGTCACTCTCTCTATCACAAACATCACATATGGAGCATATGGTAAATCTTTTCTTGCATCATCTGGCGCCAAGCGTAACTCATGCCAAATGTAAAGCGAGAGACCGAGAACCGAGAGCTATCAGGTGACATCCTAGCAAGAAGGTTCCTCACATACCCATGCAAGTGTGAAGCTGTGTCACCTTTAGGATTGATAGAGTGTCTAAAAAGATTGTTCATGACGTAGTAGAAACTCTCCAGTCCTTTTGTTAATCCCGTGCCTTTGCCATTGATATACATGTATCCAATTTCAGATTTATCTAGGACCTCCTCATCATGTATTTTCGAGAAGCCCTGTCTCTAGCACCAAAACCAAGAATGCGAGAGAAAGTGACAAAGTCTACCTTGTAGTGACGTCCCTCAGTCATCCAATGCAACATATCTTCTGGACATCACAATAGAAGGTAGCAAGGAATTGTGAGAGAATCTCATTATTCCAATCATATTTAAAGCTCATAAGATCTCTCATTTTGAATTTCTCACATCTTTGCAATGACTTCATAAAATTCTTTGTCTCTTTTTGCTTCCATGTACTCAAAGTCCACAAATTTCATCTTCACAATATGGGTTTTCTTGGCACTAAAGAGCCTGGATCGATAGAAATCTGAGTGAAAACCATTCCAAAATCTACAGTCCACACCAAACTTCCTAGGCACAAGATAAGGATTGACCATCCTAGCTTCCTTCACTAAATTTCCCACTCCAGAGTAGTTGGTTCTCTTCCTTGGTTGAGTGTCTTGAGTGGTCCTCTCAGCCACATCCTCTATGTATGGCACCATGTAAGAGTCATCAAATTGAGTAATCTTCCTAGGAGTAGCTGGACAAGCATCATGGTGAATGGAGTGACCTGCCATCTCAATTTCTGCCTCTCTTCTTGCTACCTCTCGTGCACTCATACCAGAGTTGACACCACCTTTGCCACCATGCCTAGAGGGCTGCTTGGTTCTCCCCTTGGGAGGATCTGTCTTTCTCTTTGTCCTCCTCTCTTCCTCCTCATCTCCTGAAGTCATCTATGCCAAATATGATAGGCTGGTAAGTGACTGAATGAAGGATGTTAAATTTCTAATGTGATAAATAAATTTAATTGGAATGGAGAGTCACCGATGGAGATTGAAGCGCAGGTTTGCAAAGAGCAAAGCTGGCTTCTTCTTTGTGCCGAGCAAAGACTGGGCTTTGCATGACCTCCAACAGGGAATCAAAGTTCCAATCCTATCTATTTATCACACTAGCTCTTAATCCCATCACACATTCACAAGAAACCAACATCTATCAAAGAAATTACTCCATTGCATAGATCGGGGCGAGATGGATTTTGAACTATCTGTTACCTTGAATGGAGAGGAAGAGGAGAGAGTTGCCGGTGGGGCTGAGCAAAGCACCACCGGCCAGTAGAGGCTAGCGGCGGCGGCAGGCTCTGCTCAAAGCTGCCCCCTACGCAGCACCAAAGAAGGGTCAGAAGAAGGCGGCCGGCAGCCCAGCAGCGGGCTGCTGCCCAGTCGGTGCCCCCTTGGCGCCACCGACCCCCCCGGCCGGCGGCCGAGGGCCTCTGCCCTGTCTTTGTAGGTGGGAAGGCAGGTAGCGAGAGATGAGCGGGGCCGGCTCCCTCAAACAAGCAAAGCACCCCCACGGCGGCGTTCCCCAGCACCCGCGCGACCACGAGGGAAAAAGAAGGGGCGGCGCTGCTTGTTGCCTTCGGTCGGGAAAGGAGGAGGAAGTCAAGTGGTTCGGCCAGGAGAAGGAAGGGGAGAGAAAGAGATTTAGTCTTTGGGCCAGAAGAAGTGAAAGGAGAGAGGAGGCCCAACACAGTAAATGCTGAGGGCTGCTTTCTAAATGAAAGCCACGAGCAGCACTGCTGCTTGGGTGACCAGCACTGCTGCGACCCTGAGTGGTGCTGCTACACACCCCTCAACAGAGCAAATTTAACTTCTTATTTCCTCTCTGTATAAATAGAATATGGACATATACTCTTGCTATATTTTGGTCAGAACAAACAATCATTCAAACAATGACCAAAGTATGCAAGCTCTCTTTTACAAAACAATTTGAAACACATAATTTAAGTTTTGCAAGAGTTTCTCCTAGCATACTAGTTAATAAAACAATGGTGTGCTAAAGTTCAAACCACATTACAAGAGTCAAGTATATTTAGTTCACTCCGCAAAGCACAAAACCTTGACTCATCGAGAGGCTTAGTGAAGATATCGGCTAGTTGTTTTTCGGTGCTCACATGGCGAATTTCGATATCTCCTTTGGTTTCGTGGTCTCTCAAGAAGTGATGTCGGATGTCGATATGTTTGGTTCTTGAGTGGCTCACGGGATTATTTGCAAGTTTTATGGCACTTTCATTATCACACAAAAGTGGGATTTTGGTAAAGTGACATCCGAAATCACGAAGGGTTTGCCTCATCCAAAGTAGTTGCGCACAACATGCACCGGCTGCAACATACTCGGCCTCGGCGGTGGAAAGGGCTACACAATTTTGCTTCTTAGAACTCCAAGACACTAGGGACCGTCCAAGGAATTGACACGTCCCCGAAGTGCTTTTTCGATCTACTTTGCAACCGGCGTAATCGGAATCCGAATACCCAAGTAAATCGAACTTAGAGCCTTTGGGATACCACAAGCCAAGGTTAGGAGTGTGTACTAAATATCTCAAAATTCTCTTAACAGCCACCAAGTGGCACTCTTTCGGGTTAGCTTGAAATCTAGCACACATGCACACACTAAGCATAATATCGGGCCTAGATGCACATAAATAGAGTAGAGAGCCGATCATGGAACGATATACCTTGATGTCGACGGCTTTCCCTTCCTCATTGAGATCAAGATGTCCATTAGTTGGCATGGGAGTTTTGATGGGCTTTGCATTTGCCATGTCAAACTTCTTGAGCATATCATGGGTGTACTTAGTTTGGCATAGAAAAGTCCCTTCCTTTAATTGCTTGATTTGAAATCCGAGGAAGAATTTCAGCTCACCCATCATAGACATCTCAAATCTCTGTGTCATGATCCTACTAAATTCCTCACAAAAATAATGATTAGTACTACCAAATATTATGTCATCGACATATATTTGGCACACAAATATATCTTTATCAACTTTGTGAGTAAAAAGAGTAGGATCGACTTTGCCTATTTCAAAGCCTTGTTTGAGCAAGAATTCCTTAAGGCATTCATACCATGCTCTTGGTGCTTGCTTAAGCCCATAGAGCGCCTTTTGGAGTTTGTAGACATGGTTGGGGAACTTAGGATCTTCAAAACCCGGTGGCTGCTCAACATAGACAAGTTCTTGTATAGGGCCATTGAGAAATGCACTCTTCACATCCATTTGGTACAGCTTGAAATCATGATGTGCAGCAAAAGCTAGAAGCATTCGAATTGCTTCAAGTCTTGCCACGGGTGCATAGGTTTCTTCAAAGTCTAAGCCCTCAACTTGAGTGAAGCCTTGAGCCACCAATCTTGCCTTGTTCCTTGTCACCACGCCATTCTCATCTTGCTTGTTACGGAAGACCCACTTGGTACCTATGATGTTAGTCTTGGGTCTTTCCACCAAGGTCCACACTTGATTTCTCTCGAAGTTGTTGAGCTCTTCTTGCATTGCCATGACCCAATCTGGATCTTCAAGTGCTTGATCTACCTTAAGAGGCTCCAAAGAGGAAACAAACGAGTAATATTGACAAAAATTTGCTAAATGTGAACGAGTTGTTACCCCCTTTCGAAGGCTCCCAAGAATATTGTCAACGGGATGGTTCCGTTGTATGGTTTGTCTTAATCTTGGATGCTCAACCACTTCTTGCTCATCTTCTTGATTTCCACCTTCTTCTTGCTCAAAGATGGGTTGCAGGTTTTGTCCATAAACTGGACTTACGTCAATTTCTTTATTCTTTGTTTGGAGAGGTGCAAAGATCTTTGCTCTTTGGAAAGATCGCCTTCTTTGCTCTGGCTGCCGATCTTCTGGTGAGAGTGGCACTTCTGCTCCAGCTTCAGCAGTGGGTTGCAGATCAGCTGCAACTTGAGAGTCCTCCATCTCTGTGGCATTGTTTTTTTGTGGTCTTATATCACCAATTGTCATTTGCTTGATTGCATCACAAGGTGGCTCCTCATTACCTACAACATTTTCATCAACTTGCTCTACTTGAGAGCCATTAGATTCATCAAATGTCACGTCTACCGTTACTTCAGTTCTACCCAAGGTTTTGTTGAAGACACGGTAGGCATGCTCATTTGATCCATAACCAAGAAGAAAACCTTCATCAACTTTAGGTGCAAATTTAGAGGTTCAGGGTCTTTTGACAAGTATAAAACACTTGCACCCAAACACTCTAAAGTATGACACCTTGGGTTTGTTACCGGTTAGTATCTCATATGATGTCTTCTTGAGCTTCTTGTGTAAGTAGAGACGGTTTATGGCATGGCAAGCGGTATTGATGGCGTCACACCAAAAGATGTCCGGCGTCTTGTACTCATCAAGCATTGTCCTTGCCATGTCAATGAGTGTCCTGTTCTTCCTCTCTACTACACCATTTTGTTGAGGGTTGTATGGAGTTGAGAACTCATGTTTGATGCCCTCATCATCGAGAAATTCTTCAACTTGGGTGTTCTTGAATTCAGTTCCATTGTCACTTCTTATCTTCTTGATGGGAAGACTGAATTCTCTTTGTGCTCTCCTAACAAAGGTCTTCACCTTCTCTTGAACCTGTGACTTATCATACACAAAGAATACCCAAGTGAAACGGGAATAATCATCAACAATAACCAATCCATATTTGTTACCCCCGATGCTAAGGTAGGCAACCGGTCCAAAGAGATCCATGTGAATTAACTCCAATGGTTGTGTGGTGGTCATGATGCTCTTTGATGGGTGTGGTATGCCTACTTGCTTTCCGGCTTGGCAAAGCGCCGCAAATCTGTCTTTTTCAAATTCAACATTGGTTAGTCCAAGGATGTGGTTGTCTTTTAAGAGTTTGGCCAAGTTCCTCATCCCAACATGAGCTAGGCGGCGATGCCACAACCAGCCCATGCTAGATTTTGCCACTAAACATGTCTCAATCTTTCCTTTACTCTTGTTGAAATCAACAAGGTAAAGTTTGTTTTTCAACCGACCCGTAAAGACAATAGAGGAATCCTCCTTCTTAAAGACTTCCACACCCTTATCCGTAAAGAGACAATTGTAGCCCATCTCACACAATTGAGAGACGGATGTAGCTTAACGAATTAACATGTAAGACATTAGTAATTGAATGATCAAGAGTAATAGCAACTTTACCAAGACCTATCACTTCCCCTTTTGAGTTGTCACCAAAGATGATGTTCTCATTTGCATTTGTTGTTGGGGAATATGATGAGAACATACTCCTTTCTCCGGTCATATGATTTGTACAGCCACTATCAAGCACCCAACTTGATCCACCGGAGGAGTATGCCTGCAAAACAAATTTAGTTACTTGATTTAGGTCCTCAAATATTCTTGGGGCCTCTCATGTTAGTTACAATAATCTTAGGAACCCAAATGGAAGTATTAATATAGACATTTCTATCAGTGCCAACATATTTGGCATACACTTCTCCTTTGCTGTTATTCTTCAATACAAAGCATGATGACAAGCTTTGCCTTTGTGCTTGAGCTTTTGGTTGATAAGCATATTTATTTTTAGCACTCCAGATTGATTCCTTAGGCTTTTGGAGAACCTGCTTTTGCCTAGGCATCTTCTTCATGGGCTTGGTCTGATCGGGGGAGTCCGATTGGTAGCCTTCCCATTTTTTTGCGGGGGTGCAGCGGTCTTTGCTCTTCGGGAGCAGCAGATCTTTGCTATCGTAACTTCTTTGTTCGCTTGAGAGGCACCGCCGCTGCAGATCGGTAATGCAGGCTGATCTGTACCAATCTGCTCCTTTCTTTCAAACTTCACACATTCGAATCCATTTACCATCTTTCTTCCATTGATTTTACCATCTTTTGTGTGTCCAAGTCCATCCTTGATTGAGGGATGCCTTCCATTCTTGTATTGTGGCTTTTTTTGGTTCATCAACCTTTTTGCTCCCACTAATTTGAGCCTTGCCATTGCTGCAACCTTTACCAATAATCTCATTGAGCCTAGCAATCTCCTTTCTCATAGCCTCCATGTTTGCAAGGTTAGTGGAATATGAATTCAAATCAAGATTATAATATTTTCCACAACCTTGACTAGTGGAAGGAGTATAGCTGTCCTTTGCTTTAGAAGGATGTGAGTTGCTCTCCCAAAGAACACTATATTGCAGCTCAAGTTCCTTGTGCTTTTTCTTTAAGTCACAATACTTTTCATTGAGTGCGATATTTGCTTTCTTTGTGAGAGCATGGTCCTTTTGCTCTTCGGCCAAAGCCTTTTGCAAAGATTCCACCTCACTTCTTTCTAATGCAAGAGCTTCTTTGCTAGTAATATAGAGGTCTTCTTGCTGAATTAAGACTTCCTCTCTATTTGCTAGCTCGGCTTGAACTTGCTCTAAATCTTCCATTAGCTTAGTGATGAATAATTTGGTCTTGCCATCTAAATTTTTAGTTATGTTATCAATTTCTTCATCACTAGATTCATCATCACTAGAGCTATCACTAAGATCACTACTAGAGATGTCACTAGGAGGAGAGGGTGGCTTGGCTTTTGGTTTTACCTTCTCACCCTTTGCCATAAGACAAATGTGAGGGGAGTAGTAGTCATCATCGGACATGTTGTTGAAGAGCCTTGGTGTAGAGGATGGCTTATGGATTGCTACGGTTGCAACTTTCTCATCCTCTTCACTTGAGCTATCTTTGGTTGAGTCCCATTCATGTCCAATGTGAGCTTCCCCCATGTACTTCTTGCCTCTTTTGCGTTCAGTTTTGCCTTCTTTCTTGTCCCCCTTGTATTTGTTGTCTTTTATCTCATGAGGACATTGGGCAATGAAGTGTTCGGTGCTACCACAATTGTAGCATGTTCTCTTTTTCTTGTTGGGAAATCTTCTCTTCACCACCTTGTATCCTTGCTTCTTTAGTCCCTTGTTGTATCTCTTCATGAAGAGAGCAACATCATCTATCTCTTTGTAATGTCCATCATCACTTTCACCTTCACTTGAGGATGAAGTTGTCTCTTCTTGCTCTTGGACTTGCTTGGATGCACTTGGCTTGCTTGTAGGTGCTTGCTTGCTGCCCTTGGACTTGTTTGTTGAACTATGCTTGCTTGTCTTGTTTGCTTTGAGAGCTACATCATTGATTTTTATGCCATCTAACTTTGCTTGCAGCTCACCAAGCCTTCTTCTCTCATTTGCCTCTTCTCTTTGCATATCAAATGTCAACAATCTTCCAAGCACATCATTTGGTGTGAAGTACTCAAATTTCTTCTTGTCTCTAATTAGAGTGACCACGGTCTCATTTCTTGGTGAATAAGCTTCCAGCATAATCTTGACAACTTTGTGATCATCAAGCTCATCACAACCATAGCCTCTAATCTTGCCGACCAATACCATCAACCTATCAAACATCTCTTGCGGCCCTTCTCCATCAACAATCACAAATCTATTGAGCTTTGCCATCAACAAATCAATCTTTGCTCTTCTCACTTTGTCGACACCTTCATGTGCAAGATGCAAAGTATCCCAAATCTGCTTTGCAACATCAATATTCATCACTCTATTGTACTCATTTCCATCCAAGGCGCTGAGAAGTATGCTTGTTGCTTGGCCGTTGAGATGGACAGCAGCTAGTTCTTCATTTGTTGGCTCTTCGGGATTCTCCGGTGGCTGAAATCCACTGCACACAATCTCCCAAAGACCGGGGTGAAGAGCAATAAGATAAGCTCTCATCAAGTGCTTCCACTTGGCAAAGTTAGTCTCATCAAAACGAGGTAACTTGCCCGCGGGCACGTTGATGAAAGACTTGCGATCATGGTTAGTCAAATAAGAATAGTTAAAGGATACGGCTGCATATTTGTTTTTGTTGCTGCTGCTGCCCTTATCTTTTATCTTCATCTTGTCACCCTTAGATGAGTGATAGGACACATCATCATCACCATCGTCGGAGCTGCTAGAAAGCTCACTTGATGGGGTGTCATTTGCCTTTGCTTCTTCTT
Organism: Chrysopogon serrulatus; assembly: GCA_015844335.1. NCBI lineage: Eukaryota > Viridiplantae > Streptophyta > Magnoliopsida > Poales > Poaceae > Chrysopogon > Chrysopogon serrulatus. The sequence goes on from JADLZL010005299.1 coordinate 11,485, forward strand.
CCTTTCTTCTTGCTTCTCTTCTCTTCTTTCTTCTTTCTCTGATTAACCTTCTTTGCTCTTTTCTTTCTTTCTTTTCAGCAAGCTTTTGTTGCTGCTCCTTCTTCTTTTGTCTCTCTTCTCGCTTTCTTCTCCTCTCTTCTTTTCTTCTTTTTCACTCTTCTTGATTGGGTGCCTTCTCACCATCAGTCACATATGGTGGAAGAGTGGCACCACTTGCTGTAGAAGCGGAGAGCTCGCTGCTGTCATCGGTATCGTGCAACTCAACCTCCTTTGGATCGACGACTTGCACATTACCGGATCCTCCTCCGTGCTCCATACCTCATGCGGTGAAGCGTATACGAGGTAACCGGCTCTGATACCACTTGTAAGGACCTGCTAAGCCTAGAGGGGGGTGAATAGGCTGTCAAAACAACACTTAAAACTGCGAGTTAAAAGCTGGGGAGCAAAGAACTTCTTGCTCTTCGAGCAAAGCTTCGCTGCACTGCACTTTGCGGAAACAATATTACAGTTCAAATTCTGTCCAACGAAAAATAGATCGGGTAAATTTCTAAGCTTCTTTGGGACATAGAAGAACCTAATCCACCACTTGAAACAGCTTGGAAGCTAGTGAGCTAAGAGATCGGCACCTAACCCTAGGAATGACCACATAACAATAGCAACACAATACATATAGCAAGAACACGTGAGACAAGCGATTTATCCCGTGGTTCGGCTCGCCACTAAGGCTTGTCTACCTCCACGTTGTTGAGGTGACCACAAAGGTCGGAGTCTATTTCACCTCCTTGCCTCGGTCTCAAGTCAAGAGAGTGAACTCTTGAGATGAGAGGGTTTCTTACTAGATGAATGGGTGATTACAAACCTCCCGGGGCTGCCACACAAGTTGGCAAGCTCCACGAGGCGACGCTCTAGCCGGCTAGGAGCAAAGCTCCAAGAGTAATAGATCTTTGTCCACCGGCTTGAACGCGAACCACGTGCTCTAGAAGATGAAGAACAGTTGGAGCAGCTCTCAATCGAAGTTTGGAGGCTCAATCTCTCAAGGATTTGGAGGGAATCAATGGAGAGAAGCTTGGGGAGCTTGGGAGCCTTGCAATGGTGAGAGGAGCTGCTCTCGGTGTTTGAGTCGTGGAAATGGGGGCGAGGTAACCGTTGGGGGCGGAAGAGGAAGATCGATATATCCCCTCAGCCCAACGGTCATTTTAGTTTGCAAAGATCGCTGCTTGCCCGAAAGCAAAGACACAATTTGCTCGCCAAAAACGACTCAAAGAAGGAATGAAAAGCTTCTTTGTCTTGGCTAGGTTTTGAGGATATTTTGGTGGGTATTTGAGCACATGATTCAACATTCAAACCTGCATAGTGCATCCCCCTTAATAGTACGGCTTTGCCTAAACTCAAATTCAAAATATGAAATAAATAAACCGCCTTTGAGTCGGTCACCGCGTCCTTTTAAAATTGGGGGGCTCCACCAAAACATGTATAATCCTCCATGTCATTTTACCTGCTTCATAACTCGACAAGTCTCATTAGTCCTCTAATTGCGTGGTTATTATCACCAAAACCCACAATAAGGCTTGATTGCACTTACACTGTGGCAGTTGCATTACCCTAAGAATCCTGCTCTCAAGGTGTATTGGTTATTACCAGGCAAGAATCTTTCAGATGGCCTTAGGATTGTGAGTTCAGATACTGAGATCATTGTGATGCAGTCACTGGTTCATAAGGTGAAAAATTTTGTATTGTTCATGGATCATGAGGGCAGTCTGTCAGATGTTGGTTGGGAGGACATTGTGGCTAATCCTTTGTCATCATTGCCAAAGGTGTTTAGCCCCCCCAAAGTGGTGAATGTAGGTACCATGGAGAATGAGAAGCTACCAGAATTTTATAGTGGGCTAAAGAGAGTTAATGAAGATGAGGAGGCACATATTGTGGATGAGGACAGTGGGGAGGAAGATGACCCTGATTTTGTGGATTCAGACTATGAGGTAGATGCTGAGGATGATGATCTTTTCTCTGACAATGTTGATGAGGGAGTGACAGAAGATGTAGTGGGCACCGGCAACAAGTTCAACAAAGGAAAGAACAAGGCTGCTAGGTTCACAGATGTAGATGCTGATGCATCAAGTGATGATGGAGAAGAGCTAGAGTTACCAGGTTCAGATGGAGAAGGTGAAGTAAGGATGAAGTTCCAGGCATTCAGAGAATCTGACTTGCTCAATCCTAGATTCAGAGTTGGTTTGCTATTTGACTCTATGGTCACACTGAAGAAGGCTGTCACTGAGTACAGTGTAAAGGAGAGAGTGGACATCACTTACCTTAGGAATGAGAAGAGTAGGCTGCATGCTTTGTGTGACAAGGACTGCACATGGGAGTTGTATGCATCTGTTGATAAGAGGTCACCTAGCATGGTCATCAAGAGGTACTGTGGCAGTCATACTTATCAGAGAAAGTGGCAAGTGAAGCGGTGTACTTCTACCTGGTTGGCAGAGAAGTACCTAGAATCATTCAGAGCAGATCAGAAGATGTCTCTTGCAAACTTCAGGAGGATAGTTCAGAAAGAATGGAACTTGACTCCATCAAGGTCAAAGCTTGTTAGAGCTAGAAGGTCAGCAATGAAGAAAGTGATGGGAGATGAAGCCGAGCAGTACTCCATGTTGTGGGACTATGCACATGAGGTGAGAAGGAGCAATCCAGACAGTACCTTTTTCATCAATTTAGATAACAATCTGTTCAGCAGTCTGTACATGTCTTTGGATGCTTGTAAGAGGGGCTTCATGGCAGCTTGTAGGCCAATGATTTGCTCAGATGGGTGTCACATAAAGACCAAATATGGAGGTATAATTCTAGCTGCTGTAGGGATTGATCCTAATGATTGCATCTTCCCCATTGCTTGGGCAATAGTTGAAGTTGAGTCATTGGTTACCTGGAAGTGGTTCCTTCAAACTTTGAAGCAAGACCTTGGAATTGACAATACAACCCCTTGGACAATCATGACAGACAAGCAGAAGGTATGGACCTATTTACTCTTTCTGTGGTAGGATGCCTATGACTTAGTGTAATACTTCTTACTGTAATTGCAGGGGCTTATACCAGCTGTGCAGCAAGTATTCCTAGATGCAGAGCATAGGTTCTGTGTGAGGCACCTCTACTCCAACTTTCAGCAGCAGTTCAAAGGTGAGAATCTAAAAAACCAGTTGTGGACTTGTGCTAGGTCTAGTTCAGTTACTCAATGGAACAAGAACATGGATAAGTTAAAGCTTTTAGATCAGAAAGCATATGCTCGGCTTGAGAGGATGCCACCACAAACTTGGTGTAGGGCTTTTTTCAGTACTTTTTCTAAGTATGACATACTTCTGAACAATGCATGTGAAGTGTTCAACAACTACATTTTGGAAGCTAGAGAGATGCCTGTTCTTAGCATGTGTCGCACCCGGTTTTCCGAAGAATACCAAGCGCTAACTATATATGTGTGCCCAGGATGTCCACACAACACATATAGCAACAAAAATGGAGATTATCAAAGACAATGCTTTATTATATATCGAAACATATTTACAACAGGACTTACATCTATAACAAAGCACAATAGAAGTATTCTTAATCTTACGTCTTTGGGTCTTCATACTCCACGAGGGGACGGTTGATCGGGAGAGCACTCGCCTAGCACCCTTGGAACTCCACTAGAAACAGTTCACTTCAACCACCATCCGGTACCCATCCGGGATTTTGTTGATTGTAAAGCAAGCATCAGCGCACCATGCTCGGCAAGCATAACATGAGGGGATGCAAGGCTCAAAAAGGCTAGACACTTTGAACTGCGGTTAGCACTTTTAATTGGTCATGTTTTATTATTATACCCGACTTTCTAGATTATGCTTAGCACCCCAAGTGAATATATATAATCATCATCATCAAGATTAACCATGGTCCATACCATCCATCAAACCATCTATCTCGAAAAGGATCCGGGCCGCTCGTGACCGTGAGCACTACCGATATATCGGTTTGATCAAACTCTGCAGAGTGTGTACACTTTCACCATGAGTCGTGATACCCATATGCCTGAGGCGGCCAACCTCTGACTCACTTCCAAGGTAAGTCGGCAGGGTTCACTACGAGGCCTTTCCAAAGACACCCTAACAAGTTAGTAGCCGTGAGGTTTCAGCAGCTAGGCGAATGGAGCCCCCCCTTCAAGACTGGTGCACAAATGACCGCAGCCCAGCAACACATCTTGACAGGAAAGAAGCCATTCTGCAACCTAGGCCCCCCTCTTGCGCCTTTCGGTAACCACTAACAAGCTAGAGAAATCTAGTTACTTAGCCAAGACCAGAGCCATATAGTCCTCATGGTTGTACGGATGTCCTGGGTGGCCGCTTTAAGATTGAGTCCTTATGGAGGGCAGACTAGAGCACCCAAGAAAGCCCAATGCTCTAGCCCCCTTACGTCCATGTTACCAAAGAGCATCATCTTAACCATCGATTCCATAAGGCATCATTAATCAAAATTAACATTATAAGGTTTGGTGATTGCAAGCTAAGCAAAGCTATCCATATGCATCAACCCAGGGTAACAAGGAACATGGTACAAAAGTACTAGGTAAAGTCCTTAGGGGTTTATCATATTAGACACATGCATATGAAAGTGATTAAATGGTTATTAGGTAGCAAAGAACTCATGTTACACTTGCCTTCCAAAAGTAGGACAAACTTTCCATCCTTTCCTTCCGGATCATCCTTGCACAGCTCCACCTCTAACGATAGCATCAACCAGCACAAGCATCTTAAACAAACCTAGAAACAATACACCAAGCATCATAAAAGAAACACATAAAGGTTTGAAACACGTAGGACTTGTAACTACAATCGCTTGAGCGCAAAACAACCGAAACGAAAGCCACAATTAAAGGATATGAAAGTTGAAAGGTATAGATGGAAATGATTGGATTTAGGTACGCAAGGTGGGTTTTATACTAGAAGGAACATACACACCAGAACAATAAGGATTGGTTATGTGTATAGGTTACTTGGGAACATGTCATTATTAACCAATGCACTATGGTAGATTCAAGATCAAAGGAAAATAGGATTATTGTTAATGGTGCATTGGTTGAGAATACTCGGTGGCGGATAGCGGCGGGTAGCAATGACTATAAAAATGATAAGTCAGAGACACATGATCATGTAGGAGGACTCAGAGCGGGGAACACGGTGAATTGCTGAGGCATCCTAGACACGCACGTCGGTGGCCAGCGGTAGTTAGGATGAGCGGTTGCATGGTTATCGAAAGGACCAAAGGGTGATATCTTTCATGGGGTTTCTAGATACTGTATAGAGTATATTGTGGCAAAAGGGCATGATGTTTTGACCGTTGGATAGTCGGGGAACGAGATTGCAAGATGGCATGGCATAGTTGTTGGCAATTGGCATGGTAGGAACAGCGACACCATGATGTTTATATTTTTGGTGATGTGGTTTATATGGACAAGACAACTTGCAGATATGTGTATAAGTATATGATAAACACTGTGGTTGAAGAGCTTGACCATCGGAGTAGCGAATCATCGAGAACGCGCATGCCAACCGGCATCAATGCGCTGCTTGGGCAGCAGAGATAGCGAGCACAAAACTGGATGATATCTCTTTTCGCATTTGATCATATGGCCATGAAACTTTGCATAGGTGTGTGCAACTATATAAGTGATATCCTAGACAAAGGGTACATGTTGGGGTTCAATGGATCAACGGGAACGCCGTTGCCAAAAACAGGGTGGGTGCTGTTTGGACAACAAGGGTAGTGGACGCTTCGGCTTCGATATCTCGGCCATCGGAGATTGCATAGCCAAACCAATTTGTGGGATCATGTGCAGAGGTGTCATGAGCATGTGGGTTCAAGGGATAGTGTATTTGGGCTGTGGATTAGCAAGGAACGCCAACACGACTCAGAGTTGCAATCTGCCAAGACAGCAGGAGCAGCGGGTACGGAGATGGCGATATCTCTAGTTTCTCAACTCCTATGGCGAAACCATTTTACAGAGGTGTGTTCAAGGATGTAATCTACAACTCCACCAAAGGGATTGATGATTGGAGGCACGAAACAGCGAGGAACGCCGATTCCGTGAATGACAGTAAATCTGCCCACGAGGACAGCAACACATACAACGGGTAATCTTCATCGGGGATCAACCATACGTCATCTACGGCACTTGGTATGCAGCGAGGAACACAAGAACAACGTGGGGATGATGAGGGAGGGTTCTCACCATGGGGATTGGCGTGATGGAGCAAGGAGAGGCATCAACGGCGGCCGGTGGACGTTGATCTAGTACATCGGGCATCCTTCTCGCATTGCGGTTGATCGGGGCAGCCATGGGGGAGGATGAGGAGCTGCAGGGGCGTCCCTCCTCTGTCCTTGACGTGGGAAATGAAGGGGAGGCGTGAGGGGGCTGTGGGGGGGTGGTATATATGAAGGGATGGTGAGGGGGAGGTGAAGGGGTGGGAAGGCAAAGGGTCTTGGCTTGATATTTTCATGTCTTGGTTGATATTTTTGTGGCATATTGAGAGGCTCCAAGGGGGGTCACGTGGGAGAGGGGAGAGGAAGAGTTAGAGGGCTGGTTGGGCTCCATGTTGGTCCACAAAAAAAGAGAGAAGGATGGTTGGGCTTTGATATGAGGCGAGAGCTAATGAGAGATTTGGACCGAAGCGGTGTCGAGGATGGAAAGAGTTGGGTTGACCCATTAGCAAAAGAGAGAAATGGGGAGGTGTGGTTTACTAATGATCTAAGTTGGTGGATTTTTCCCAAGATAAGACAAGATGGAAGGAAAGAGTTGGGCTTGATTCGCCAAGTTATCAGAGTTGCGATTAGGGTTTTTATAAAATTGAAAGCTTCAAAGAGATGGGACTAAGGCTATAGAGATTTCAAGGATGGATCATATATAAGTTTGGCTTTGATCAAGAGGAGAAAAGGTGAAGGGAAAAAGGGCCCATGTAGATGTTTCCTAAGGTGAAGAAAGAAAAGCAATTCAAAATTAAGATTAACTTGGATACATGACACGTGATTGATTTGACTTGAACAATATGAGATTGAATTGTGTGAGAAAGAAGAGATATAAAGATTGGTCACTTAGCATAGACTTTGGGCTATGGAGAAGACTAAATCAAAAGAGATTAGGAGCTCAAATATAAGGGAGAAAGGATAAAAGAAAAAGAGAGAGAGCAGGGCTATGACTAGTTAGGGTTTTAGAGGGCATAAGATTGAGTGTCTGGCAAGGTGAAAGTTTGGGATCCATCAAGGTTCTTAGAACAAGGATCAATGATTAAGGTATTATGTGGTTCCCAAGGACTTGATCATGGTATTGAGGCGAAGGAAAGTTGGTCAAAGATTAATAGGGATTTGCTTCGAATGAAACCCGATGCGCGCGTTTGAAAACATTTAAACTCATTTTTCACACAAGAACACTGTGCAATGGCATGAAGTGCAACAAACAAGTCATATTAAATTGTAAAAAGTTTTAGAAAATGGTTTCTTCACTCTTTAGATTGAGAACAAACTTAACAAAAGGTTGGAAACTTTTAGAGAAACGTTAAATCATTTATTTTATTTAGTGTTTTCAAGGCACATCCCCAAAATAGAAATTTTGGGGTGTGACAAACTACCCCCCTTAACAAGAATCTCGTCCCGAGATTCATGAAAGAGACACTCATTATAAAGAGCCAAAGCAAACAAGGCCACAATAACAAAACAATCAATCACGCTAAGGCACACTAACATGATAGGTCCTTATAAAACACACTATCACCACCTTAGCATCGTTACTAACGTAAAAAGCGCTCGGGTAGAAACTTCCTAAAAGAAGGCTTAGGTTAGACAAGCTTGGACTCTTCAGTCTTTCATAGTATTGTCTCTTGTAGATGTAGGATCTTCAACTCGATAGGCATCTTCGTGAACTTTGAAGAAACAAGGGGTTTCGGTAAAGAGCATTTTCATTTTTCGCAAGTCATCAAGGGGTAGAAAGCCAAGGTTAGTTTTTTTTTAAAATAAGTTTGTAAAAACGACGGTTTCTAACTAAATTTGAGCGTCCTACAATCAACACGCTCGATACCATTTTGTCGCACCGGTTTTCCGAAGAATACCAAGCGCTAACTATATGTGTGCCCAGGATGTCCACACAACACATATAGCAACAAAAATGGAGATTATCAAAGACAATGCTTTATTATATATCGAAACATATTTACAACAGGACTTACATCTATAACAAAGCACAATAGAAGTATTCTTAATCTTCTGTCTTTGGGTCTTCATACTCCACAGGGACGGTTGACTGGGAGAGCACTCGCCTAGCACCCTTGGAACTCCACTAGAAACAGTTCACTTCAACCACCATCTGGTACCCATCCGGGATTTTGTTGATTGTAAAGCAAGCATCAGCGCACCATGCTCAGCAAGCATAACATGAGGGGATGCAAGGCTTAAAAAGGCTAGACACGGCTGAACTGCGGTTAGCACTTTTAATTGGTCATGTTTTATTATTATACCTGACTTTCTAGATTATGCTTAGCACCCCAAGTGAATATATATAATCATCATCATCAAGATTAACCATGGTCCATACCATCCATCAAACCATCTATCTCGAAAAGGATCCAGGCCGCTCGTGACCGTGAGCACGGCCGATATATCGGTTTGATCAAACTCGCAGAGTGTGTACACTTTCACCATGAGTCGTGATACCCATATGCCCGAGGCGGCCAACCTCGACTCACTTCCAAGGTAAGTCGGCGGGGGTTCACTACGAGGCCTTTCCAAAGACACCCTAACAAGTTAGTAGCCGCGAGGTTTCAGCAGCCTAGGCGAATGGAGCCCCCCCTTCAAGGCGGGTGCACAAATGACCGCAGCCCAAAGAACACATCTTGACAGGGAAAGAAGCCATTCTGCAACCTAGGCCCCCCTCTTGCGCCTTTCGGTAACCACTAACAAGCTAGAGAAATCTAGTTACTTAGCCAAGACCAGAGCCATATAGTCCTCATGGTTGTACGGATGTCCTGGGTGGCCGCTTTAAGATTGAGTCCTTATGGAGGGGGCAGACTAGAGCACCCAAGAAAGCCCAATGCTCTAGCCCCCTTACGTCCATGTTACCAAAGAGCATCATCTTAACCATCGATTCCATAAGGCATCATTAATCAAAATTAACATTATAAGGTTTGGTGATTGCAAGCTAAGCAAAGCTATCCATATGCATCAACCCTGGGGTAACAAGGAACATGGTACAAAAGTACTAGGTAAAGTCCTTAGGGGTTTATCATATTAGACACATGCATATGAAAGTGATTAAATGGTTATTAGGTAGCAAAGAACTCATGTTACACTTGCCTTCCAAAAGTAGGACAAACTTTCCATCCTTTCCTTCCGGATCATCCTTGCACAGCTCCACCTCTAACGATAGCATCAACCAGCACAAGCATCTTAAACAAACCTAGAAACAATACACCAAGCATCATAAAAGAAACACATAAAGGTTTGAAACACGTAGGACTTGTAACTACAATCGCTTGAGCGCAAAACAACCAAAACGAAAGCCACAATTAAAGGATATGAAAGTTGAAAGGTATAGATGGAAATGATTGGATTTAGGTACGCAAGGTGGGTTTTATACTAGAAGGAACATACACACCAGAACAATAAGGATTGGTTATGTGTATAGGTTACTTGGGAACATGTCATTATTAACCAATGCACTATGGTAGATTCAAGATCAAAGGAAAATAGGATTATTGTTAATGGTGCATTGGTTGAGAATACTCGGTGGCGGATAGCGGCGGGTAGCAATGACTATAAAAATGATAAGTCAGAGACACATGATCATGTAGGAGGACTCGGAGCGGGGAACACGGTGAATTGCCGAGGCATCCTAGACACGCACGTCGGTGGGTGGCGGTAGTTAGGATGAGCGGTTGCATGGTTATCGAAAGGACCAAAGGGTGATATCTTTCATGGGGTTTCTAGATACTGTATAGAGTATATTGTGGCAAAAGGGCATGATGTTTTGACCGTTGGATAGTCGGGGAACGAGATTGCAAGATGACATGGCATAGTTGTTGGCAATTGGCATGGTAGGAACAGCGACACCATGATGTTTATATTTTTGGTGACGTGGTTTATATGGACAAGACAACTTGTAGATATGTGTATAAGTATATGATAAACACTGTGGTTGAAGGGCTTGACCATCGGAGTAGAGAATCATCGAGAACGCGCATGCCAACCGGCATCAATGCGGCTGCGGGGCAGCAGAGACAGCGAGCACAAAACTGGATGATATCTCTTTCGCATTTGATCATATGGCCATGAAACTTTGCATAGGTGTGTGCAACTATATAAGTGATATCCTAGACAAAGGGTACATGTTGGGGTTCAATGGATCAACGGGAACGCCGTTGCCAAAAACAGGGTGGGTGCTGTTTGGACAGCAAGGGTAGTGGGACGCTTCGGCCGATATCTCGGCCATCGGAGATTGCATAGCCAAACCAATTTGTGGGATCATGTGCAGAGGTGTCATGAGCATGTGGGTTCAAGGGATAGTGTATTTGGGCTGTGGATTAGCAAGGAACGCCAACACGACTCAGAGTTGCAATCTGCCAAGACAGCAGGAGCAGCGGGTACGGAGATGGCGATATCTCTAGTTTCTCAACTCCTATGGCGAAACCATTTTACAGAGGTGTGTTCAAGGATGTAATCTACAACTCCACCAAAGGGATTGATGATTGGAGGCACGAAACAGCGAGGAACGCCGATTCCGTGAATGACAGTAAATCTGCCCACGAGGACAGCAACACATACAACGGGTAATCTTCATCGGGGATCAACCATACGTCATCTACGGCACTTGGTATGCAGCGAGGAACACAAGAACAACGTGGGGATGATGAGGGAGGGTTCTCACCATGGGGATTGGCGTGATGGAGCAAGGAGAGGCATCAACGGCGGCCGGTGACGTTGATCTAGTACATCGGGGCATCCTTCTCGCATTGCGGTTGATCGGGGCAGCCATGGGGGAGGATGAGGAGCTGCAGGGGCGTCCCTCCTCTGTCCTTGACGTGGGAAATGAAGGGGGAGGCGTGAGGGGGCTGTGGGGGTGGTATATATGAAGGGATGGTGAGGGGAGGTGAAGGGGTGGGAAGGCAAAGGGTCTTGGCTTGATATTTTCATGTCTTGGTTGATATTTTTGTGGCATATTGAGAGGCTCCAAGGGGGTCACGTGGGAGAGGGGAGAGGAAGAGTTAGAGGGCTGGTTGGGCTCCATGTTGGTCCACAAAAGAGAGAAGGATGGTTGGGCTTTGATATGAGGCGAGAGCTAATGAGAGATTTGGACCGGAACGGTGTCAGAGGATGGAAAGAGTTGGGTTGACCCATTAGCAAAAGAGAGAAATGGGGAGGTGTGGTTTACTAATGATCTAAGTTGGTGGATTTTTCCCAAGATAAGACAAGATGGAAGGAAAGAGTTGGGCTTGATTCGCCAAGTTATCAGAGTTGCGATTAGGGTTTTTATAAAATTGAAAGCTTCAAAGAGATGGGACTAAGGCTATAGAGATTTCAAGGATGGATCATATATAAGTTTGGCTTTGATCAAGAGGAGAAAAGGTGAAGGGAAAAAGGGCCCATGTAGATGTTTCCTAAGGTGAAGAAAGAAAAGCAATTCAAAATTAAGATTAACTTGGATACATGACACGTGATTGATTTGACTTGAACAATATGAGATTGAATTGTGTGAGAAAGAAGAGATATAAAGATTGGTCACTTAGCATAGACTTTGGGCTATGGAGAAGACTAAATCAAAAGAGATTAGGAGCTCAAATATAAGGGAGAAAGGATAAAAGAAAAAGAGAGAGAGCAGGGTTATGACTAGTTAGGGTTTTAGAGGGCATAAGATTGAGTGTCTGGCAAGGTGAAAGTTTGGGATCCATCAAGGTTCTTAGAACAAGGATCAATGATTAAGGTATTATGTGGTTCCCAAGGACTTGATCATGGTATTGAGGCCAAGGAAAGTTGGTCAAAGATTAATAGGGATTTGCTTCGAATGAAACCCGATGCGCCGCGTTTGAAAACATTTAAACTCATTTTTCACACAAGAACACTGTGCAATGGCATGAAGTGCAACAAACAAGTCATATTAAATTGTAAAAAGTTTTAGAAAATGGTTTCTTCACTCTTTAGATTGAGAACAAACTTAACAAAAGGTTGGAAACTTTTAGAGAAACGTTAAATCATTTATTTTATTTAGTGTTTTCAAGGCACATCCCCAAAATAGAAATTTTGGGGTGTGACAGCATGCTAGAGTGCATCAAGTGCAAGTTAATGGCTAGGTTTTATAACAAGGAGAAAGAGGTTGGACAGGAATGGCAAGGGTCTATTTGTCCTAAAATTAGGAAGAAATTGGCAAAAAACATTCAGTGGGGCAAACACATGTTATGCTTTGCCAGCAGGACAGGGAATATTTCAAGTGAGGATAGGGATTACAGTTTCATTGTTGACTTGGGGTCTAGAAAATGTGATTGCAGGAGGTGGGACCTGACAGGGATCCCATGCTCTCATGCAATCTCCTGCCTTAGGCATGAAAGAATTTCAGCAGAATCAGTCCTGCTAGAGTGCTACTCAACTACCTCCTACCTGACTGCTTATGGTCAAAAGATTTGGCCATGCAAAGACCCATCTCAATGGGAGAAGGTACAAGCAATAGAGATACAGCCTCCAGTTTATGAAAAGAAGGTTGGCAGACCTCCTAAGTCTAGAAGGAAGCAACCAGTTGAGATCCAAGGCACCAGTGGACCAAGACTGTCCAAACATGGCATTATAATGACATGCTCATACTGTGGAGTCACTGGACACAACAAGAGAGGGTGTCCATTGAAAAAGGCAGGCATCTTACCAAATAGGGATGATGGGACTTCCAGTACACATGAAGAAGTTGGACCTGAGGGAGTGGCTTATGAAGAACCTGCATATGCACAGGTAATTGCATCTGACACCTACATGCTACTGGGATATGCACAACACTGATTTAACTTACATGAAACTATGTTTTGTAGACTACAATGTTCTATGATAGTACACAGGCTCCACCACTAAATGTCTTTGAATCTGTTATTATATGTTTCCTAGTTTGCAAGACCAACATCTCTGATATTATGTTTCCTAGTTTACAAGACCAACATATCTCTGTTATTATGTTTCCATTCACTTGTAGCAGTTACCATTGCATTCACAATGTACAAGTGCACATGCATACATTCCATGTCTTTGCATTTCACAATAGATGGTACATCTACATTCCATTACTGATCAAATAAGATACCGGTTTAGATACCAGTTTTACACTGCCAAAAGAGAGCCACTCACACACACAGCACACACTCACACGGCTACTTCAAGAACATGACAACCACCAATACAAGCAGCACAACCAGAATTGACACAGACAAAACACACTGAACTTTCATAAGCCTAATTAGCTCACTACCAACAACTGCAACTGCACTGCCTACATTGGACTCATCAGGTTCAGAAACAACACTAATGGCAGGCTCTTCCATCTTGAACTGCTTAAAGAACTCTGCAACCATCTCTGCATCATCAGGCTCCAAATCTTTGGACTGCAGTTCCTTCAGGTAAACTCCTCCCCACCTAAAGAAAGGACAACCTTTACTATTGCTCTGCACCACAACACAACTCAATCAATTGCAAAATCCATGTTTCTACAAGAAAAGCCACAAAGAGCATCGTTCATACCGTGTGCGCCGGGCAACAGTAGAACACTTCCCCTTCGCTCCAGGGTTGCTTGGAAACCCTCCGCACCACCTTAAATCGATGGCAATCTTTGCAAGTGATCAAAGGAAGGGGACCTAACCCAGCTTTGCCGGCTGCCGAAGTGGTGGATCCGCTGGATCCACCCGCAGATCTGCTGCCGCCAGAGGCAAGTAGCCCACGTGGATCCATGCGAACCAGCGACGCCTGCTCGGCCTTGGTCTTGTGCTCCGTCTTCGGCCGTCGAGGATCCGTCGTCCCTATTGCCGCTGCCAAGCCGGGGTCGCCTCCACCACCGCCGTCCTTCAGAAAGAGAGACGAGAGACCGAGAGAGGGAGACTAGGGCTGGGAAATGATACTGCAACGATGGGGGGGGGGGTTTGCAAAACCTGCGCGTGGAAGGGCGCGCACGTGCGGCGCACGGGTTGCCATCGCCAGGTTGGATGCCACGGTGGCCATGCCACGTCGGCAAAATTGCTGTCAGGGCATGACATGGACTATTTTTGCACTACGATCAAGGTTTTGGAGCAGAACCGCATTTTCAAAGCTGGTGGACTAAATCGACACGAGGGCTACAAGTTAATGGACTATTGATGCATTTTACTCTAAAAAGAATAATTTTATCATGTTTCACGCAACTAAGCACATTGCAAGGAAAAACAAAACATAGTTGTGTAGGTTACCTATTACAGTAGGGAGATGACCAAAGCATATCGGAATGGTGATGAGAAAAATCCGCCTATGATTTATTCGCCTTCTTCCCGATGTGTTGACCCAATATTTCTTCTTACGTGAGAGCAAGATATACTGTAACCCATGTTTTTTCTCCTTGAATTCGATATCGAACACAAGAGTACTCATTACTACTTAAGAATCATATAATCTTGAAACAACAAAAACTATAGCATTTGTCATTGATTTCATCTATATGCTACACCATTTTTAAACAGGTTTCTTGTCAAAATAAATTTTATGATCTCAATATTTGATATAAGCATGGATAGAACAAAAGGCGGGCAATCCCGATCCAACATCACAAACACAAAAATTGGCACAAGAGTGCTCACACCACCAAATACAACTAGAGATGTAAGAAATATTAAGGTCATATTGTATGTCCAGAGTGATTTATTCTAAACATTTTCATGCCAAATTGTTGGTGACTTCACCTGTTCCAAAATTAACATCGAAAGTCAAATATTCAAACAAGGGAGCAATGATAACAAAATGTAAACTTATCCAGTGTTCTCAGGTATTCATACGATTATGTTTTGGGGCTCCCAGACCAATTTCAGAAATCAGCCAGACAAGGTCTAACATCAGCAATGGATGTAACTGGACAATGATCTAAAGAAACTGCATTGTTTATGCTATCTCAAATATGCATAAAGATTGGCCCTAACATTCTACAGTGCAATGAAAGCATGACATCAAACTGAACAGATACATGAACCTTCATAAACCTCTACAAGATAGTTTCCACTCTAAGCGACAATGAAAGAGAAATTGACCCCAACATCGGCTGAAGGATTCCACCCCTACACTAGGATGCAGTATAGATTCCAGTATCCTAAATCCACTGCCAAGATGCCCAAAAGAGCAGGATTCGATCTCCCAAAGGACAAATCACAAGCAAACAGGAACTGCACAAAATGTAGTCAAAAGATGCAGGAAACACACCTATTCCTTGCCCATTGCCTCTATATCGGCTTTCTGGACTATCTCTGTATTCGCCACATTCTCCAGCATCGGGTCTTTGGTTTTGCTGTCATCTTGGTTCTTTCCTAAATCTTGGTCTGCCTCTATATTCACCATGCTCTCCAGCTCTCCAGCCTGATCCAAACTTAATATTGTCAGCTATTCAAATGATTATGCTTTGGGATTTCTGAACCATTTTCAGATATCAGCCAGACAAGGGCTAAAATCAGCAAATGCATGTAATTGGGCAATGATTTAAAGAAACTACATCTACATGCACCTATATAAGTCTCCAAGATCCCCAAGAACGGCAGGATTCGATCTCCCGAAGGACAAATCACAAGCAAACAGGAATCGCTCAAGAACGTAATCGAAATGTCCACCTGCTCATTCTATTGCCTCAGCCTTCCCTCTGCCTCGGCTTTCTGCATAACTTCGCCGCTCCTCTGGCACTCTAGCATCAGTTCATTGAACATGTCCTTCCTATGGATGTGATTCTCCCTATCACTCTTCCGCTTAGCCCCCATGGCCATGCCGCTCGCCAACACCTCACGGGACATCGAGCGGGGTGAGCTGGTGAGCTTGCCGCCCGCAGAGCTTGGACATCTAGCTCTCGGGATGGAGGGAGGGCATGGAGGAAGAGGGGGCTTTTCGCCCGAGAAGCCCCGGTCGGAAAAGAGAGATGATCTCCTCGCCCCTTCGGCTCGGCCGCCCGGCTGTGGCGGCGGCGGAGGGGTCCCGGCCTCCGGCTTCCGGTGTCCCATCGACCTCTTCTTTGATGATCTCGGACTGCAGAGCAAGGGACGGCGGCTCTGTAGCGGCAGCGGCGTTGGACTCCTCGCGCTGGCCCAGCAAATCGACCGGTTCTTTGGTTTCGGTGTCGTCTTGGTTCTTTCCTGAACCGGAGGCCATCGTGGCGGGAACAAAAGCCTGACGGGAAGGGGAACGGAAGGTCTGCTTCGCAAAATCTTGGAAAACGAGGGGTGGAGGGGAAATAGGTGGATGTTGTTGTTGCTAATTGTAGAGATGATGGGGTGCTATTTATAAAGGCCCTAACTGCAGATGCACCGAAGAGATACATAAAGGCCCCAACGAGGGATTTAGACAGTTTGGTCATTGGATGATTATTGCTGTTATTATCAGAGGAGAAACTAGATCTAAGTTTGCAGAAACTCTGGAGTTCGTGCATATACTGCAATAGAAAGGAAAGTGCTAAATTTCAGATGCCTAAAGACAACGTTTCTTTCCGACGTACAATTATTTATAGCTGCCTGATCTAGCTTCTAGGGTGGATACATCATCTTCAACCTTTGTCTCTCTGTCACTCTGACATGCAAGTCATGGCTAACGCCCTAGCTCTTGCTGGCCTAGCTCGTCCTTGGTAGCCTCCCGACCGCCACGTTTGGCACCGCTGACCCCCGCCTCGCTAACCGACACGCCGCCTACCGCGCGCCGTTGCACAGTAGTCTCGTCAGAGCTCCACCACCAGGGCTATAGAGCTCCGACGAAACCCTACATCCTGTGGCGACCTTCTTATTCCCCTCTTCCTTCCCACCTCCGCCCCTGACCTGGCTTGGCCGCCTCCTACTCTGCCCGAAGCCTTCATGCTGTCCCATGCCCTGGCTGGCCTACCTCCTCCAATCCCCTTTGTTGGAGTTGGAGAAGAAGAGAGGGAGAGGAATATAGTAGATGTGATATAAAAATATCGCATGTTTTGTTCTTTATTTTTTTGATAGGATGTTTTGTTCTTTATTACAGCACAGCGTTTCATACCATGCTTTGTTGGTTTATATTGAAAAAACATATAACCTTTAACCTTAATAATTATATCTAAGCCCTAATTTTCTTCATTCATCTCTTTCTAATCTTTGACATGTAGGCCCCATAAAATCGTGCATAAGACATAGCTGGTCAGGACTCACACTTGGGCGATGTCGGGGCCACTGCCTCACAACCTTGTAAATCAAAATCAAAATAGGATATAAATGTGATTTGTCCGTTTTAAATTATAAATTATTTTAATAATTTTTTTATATATCTAATTTTCTGTTATGTGCCTGGATATAACCAAAAGATCGTGATATCTAGAAAATACTATCGAAAGTTTTCCACCGCTTGAAATAGCACTGAAAGTGTTATATGAAAATACCATTTTGTCACGTTTTGAGATAACCCTATAAACTCCTTACTCCTATCCACCTCCGCCCACCTGACCACCTCCATGGCTCCAACACCCGCCTAAGAAAGAAAAAAAAAAATCAAATGCGCTGCCATGTCCATGCTCCACGGCATAGTCGCATGTCCAATTGTCCATCTCCATGCTCCATACACCTGAAACCTACGTGGCTCCACGTCTGCCATGTCCATGCTCCTCTCGCTTGACCTTCGCAATGTCAGCAGGCAACCCCGAGACATAGGTCGTCATTTCCATCATAGTGAACGGTAACCTGCTGCTGCTGAACGAAGACTTGAAGGCTACTCGGCCAAAGCTTTGGACAGCACGACCCACATACAACCGGTTTTGTACACGCCGCCGCCGTTCAATATGCACAGGTACGATACTGAACCAGGGGCTGCTGGTCCTTGAGCAGTGCTCCCCAGCTGCCAAGGTTGGTGACCCAATAGTGGGAACAGCCATAGCACCATCTGGTCAAAATATTATGCGACAGTGATACTAATGACTATCACTACCGGATTTGATCAGCAATTAGAAGTAATAATGCAAAAGAGGACATTAGGTCATTCCCATTAACAACTTATTGGGATTATATTGTAGAGCTGTTGGAGACGCTCAGATGACTATAATATGTCTACTATTAAACTGATGCACCTCTTTATAGATCTACAAAGACAATAATTCATCAAAAGGTTCTGATACAGGTAGCTAATAATCTTTCGAGTGTGAAGTATTTTTTAATTCTTTTGATTTTTATAGTAGACACGTAGATAGATAGTGAAAACAAACACCTCTTTAGCAACTACAAAGGGAGATAATAAATAGAGAACGTATCTAGTGCAAACTAACTTTTCATGAAAACTCGTGCAAACCATGGCAAAAAAATCATCTAAATTCACTAAAAAATCACACATATAGATGATATGATGATACACAACCTTATAAAATATCTTGTCCAAATTCGACTTCGTTTGTGAGATATAAAATAATAAATTTCAAACCAGAAAGCTGTCCGGATGATTTGTTAGAAATTTGTTATTTTTATATCTCACAAACGAAGTCGAAGTTTGGACAAGATATTTTACAAGGTTGTGTATCATCATATCATCTACATGTAACACCCGTGTTTTTGCATCATTTTAAAATTCACTAAAAATTTGAACTTTTTAGAATTTACAACAAATCAAAACTTGATTAGTTTAAAAATCTTTTCCAAAACCCTACATTAAAATTCACCATATTCATTATCGTTTAGTTTGAGTGCTTTGCTTGCTCGACATGTTTGCTTGTATGATGCTTGCTTGTGTATATGTTGTTTGCCCTTCTAGAATTTATTTTGGCACCAATTATTTCCTCCTTGATCTCTTTTCAAAGCCCTTCGCATTTCCTCCAAATAAACTCCTTGATTATTCCCCTTGAAAACTATCCTTGACCCCTCCCTTACACTTCCCATCTTATTCCTTGAATCATATCCACCCAAATATGCCTAGTTGAAATTCTGGGAAAGTAGAAAGGAAATGAAAATTGGAAAACGGAATGCGGGCTCAATCCTCCTTTCCTCTCCTCCGAGCCCGTTCCTCCCTGGGCCGGCCCAGCATGGGCACTAGCCCAGCCGGCGCCCCTTCTCTTCCTTTCTTCACTTCCTCTTGGGCCGAGCAGCTAGCAAGCAGCCCAACGAGGAGCAGCAGTAAGCAACCAGCAGCAACAGCGTTTCCTTCCCTTTCTTCCTTCCATCTCTCTTACACGCGGGACCCGCATGGCAGCTCCATCTTCTACCTCCGGCACTCGACGAAAATACCGCGTATGCCGCGTCCTCGCCGCGTGCACTGTGCAGCACCGCCTCTATGTGTTGTCGTCAAGCGGAGCTGTCCAAAAATATCAGCAGCACTGTGCCAAACCGCCTCTCTCCCTCGTCATTTTCACTGGCGAGCTCCAACGATCCTTTGGAGATATTTCTCCGGCGAACCGCCTTACTGCGTAATCGCTTCGCCGGCTATAAATAACCCACCACGGTGCCGCGGAGCCTCGCCCCCGACGAGCTCGAGCTCGAGCTCGGACTCCGGCTCCCCTCTCTCGCTTCCTTCTACGCTTCGCCCTAGCGGTGCCGAGGTGGCCACGCCTTTTCGGAAGCAGCGCACGCGCCGCCGCCCCCGCCGTCGTGCCGTCCTCGCCGCCCAGGAGTGCCACCTCGCCGGAGGCGTGGCCACCACCCGGAAACGGCGTCGAGCTTCCCCCCTCAAGCTTGGGCGTCGGTTGCCCCTCTGCTCTCTGCTCCCTTCCTTCTCCCTCCTTCCCTCACCTCTGCCTTGCTCCTCCCTTCACTCCCCACTCCAAGCACCACGGGGGCATGATCCACCCGGCACCACCGGCGCCCTGCACGACACCTCCGCCTTGCCCTCCGTCTCCCTCTCTCCCCTCTCCTCCCTCCACACCCTCTCTCTCTCTCTCTTCCTTCCACTCTCCTTTCTTTCTTCTCTGCTGAGCAGGACGGCAGGATGAGGACAACGGCATCCAATGCCGCTCCTAGCTGCATGCCACCACCTTGCCTCGCGGGTCCCACACCTCTCTCCTTTTTCCCTCCCACTGCGGCACTGCCGAACAGAGAGACAGAGACGGACGGACAAGCACCCAAGCTGATGCCGACATCCTGCCCGTGACCAATGAGGAGGCAGCTTCCCTCGTGGGGCCCACACTCTCCCTCCTTCCCTTTCTCTCTCCCTCTGTTGCCAACGGATGGGAAATGGATAGAGGCAGGAACGTACAGAGCAGCAGCATAGCCTCCCCACCGTCCACTTTTCTGTGGGCTTGGTTCACATGAACCAAGAGGGAAGCACGCGGTCCACAGCACAGTAGAAGACCCGGTCCACAGCACAGCAGCAGTAGTCGACCCCGCCATCCCTGGACCCGCGCGTCAGCTGTACCTAAATTGCTACGCGTACCCGAGAGTGTACACAGGAGAGTAGGAAACACATTTCCATGTATAGAAAAACTCCCAGGAAATTTTTAAATAAACTAGGTACACCCCAGATCCTACTCTATATCTTCCCACTCATTTCTATTATCCAATTTCCAGAAATAATTTTCAAAGTATATTCAGGTCCCTTTATCCCAATTGAAATTTGAAAATTCATATCTCCTTCATTTCGATTCCAATTCTAGAAATTCCGCCACCAAAATTCTTCTAAAATCATGCCCTAAATATCCATGTAATTATTCATATTTTTGGTGCCTATTTAAATTCTAGTAATATTTGTTTGCTCTCTTTCTGTTATAATTAGTGCTAACCCACTTAATTAATATAAGTGCTAACCGTAGTAATAATCGTCTGTAGTCCTAGCTAACCACATACCTATACGGGTGAGTAGGTTTTGGTGACATGTCATATGCTCCGACATGTCCGTACCCAATCACCAAAAATAGGTACACCTATATATATACATACACACGCATGGACATGTCCGATACCCGGACACGCCCCGTGTGGCTAACTCCGCACCGCCATAGTTAATCTTAGTCATAACCCTTCGCCATAGTAAAAGCTAACCCCGTATATATACACGCAAACATGGTAAGTCCGGTATATACAATTATGTGAATATACTCGGGCATATACCTATGTATGGCTAACATTACCCTCCCCCTTTCATCCTAACCTAACCCGAGGCGCATACATACGCATGTGCGTATGCGTCACTAACCAAACCCTAGGCATATATGTATACGCATACGTGCCACTAACCTTAGCCACCGCCTATCCATATATAGCTAGCCCAAACCCTACATACGAGTATATAAGTACGTATGCCGGTACCTAACCACCTAGACCCTATCTCCACGTAAACCCGCCTAGCTAACCCCGCCAAACCCCAGTGGATCTATAGACGTAGGCCAAGCTGTCTATGATGACTTGGTCAAGCTTTCTCTTTTCAGGTTCACATAATAGTGAAAGATAATAATATGGTCTGGTTTTCCATCAGATAACCACGCCACACTAACCCAGCCCGTAGGAGCCATCCTGATGGATAGATAACCTTCACCTACCTCGTACTTCAAGTTCACATAGTAATGATAGAATTAGGATAAACCTACCCAACACCTACAACCAACCCCGTTAGAATCCTCCTTCTTGTTTTGGTTGATTGTGCTTGTTAATTATGCTTGTTATGTATGCACTGTTTGGTGTTGTTCTCGTGTTTGTCAAGCAATAGACCACGTAGATTAGAAGACGTACAAGGACTCGACGGATCCCTGAAACATGGTGATGTCAAGACTCTGAAGGATTACTACTACACCAAGATGAAGTACCGCTACATCAAGACACGGGAGACAGAAGCGAAGGAATCAAGACCCTTGGATATACTCGTCAGCGAGCGGAGGCAAGTCCTAATTTCCACCCCCCTACCACCCTTCTATCTTAATTGTAAACTGATTCTCTACTAAAGAATATACGATAATCGATAATGAGCTAATGTGATAATGTGATCATGAGATAATTTGATAAAGTGATTATATATATGTATGACTTGAAACGGGTAGGGGTAATCTAAGTGTAGATTACTTGGCGGATATTACTGCTGAAGGATATCCCTGTCGGAGATACTGTTTTAGTCACCCCTAAGGACCGGTTCATAGTCTCTTATTCATCCCTCGTGTGACATTTCGCATACAGCCACATGCCTATATGGGTAGGTGGATCTCACACCCCGTTAGGTTGAAGTATGTTTCCACTTAGGGGGGCCGGTGTAGGCAAACGGTAGAGCGAGGAGAAGGCATGGATCTTTGTGTGATCTTCCATGGCCTAGTTGGACGTGGTTGCTATGTGATCCTCCACGTTAAGCCCTTGAGATTTTTGGCCGTGTTCGAGCCCTTATATATTTTGAGATTTGAGACATGGTGTCTCCCTTGTGATATGTGATATGTGTTTCCAACCCCTGAGCGCCGTAGTGGATTCATATGGATATCTAAGGTCGCATACTATCGGGTACGAGTTCTCGTTAGGCCTGTCTAAGCCATGACGATGGTGTCGGACTACGTCTATCATGTGGGGAAATTTGTACAGCCTCTGCAGAGTTTTACTTGAATCTATTCGAATAGCCACGTCCTTGGAATGGGCAGATGCCGGGATGAGACGCTATGATTAGACTACAACAACAATGGATAATCTGGTAAGACGTATTAATGATTTGGTAACCATAACTTAATTCAGGAACTGGTGAGGATGGTGCATACCCTACCGGGGCCCAACCTATAATTATAACTACTACACATTTAACTTCCATCCACCCAAAGTTAGGGGGCTTGCCGAGAATACGTATGTACTCAACCCCCCTTCTCCCTATTTTTTTTAGGCGGGATGCTGCGGGGAGTATATCCGAGGATGAAGCCGATCGAGAGTCTACACTAAGATGGACTCTTTGGAGCTACGCGAGGATAGGACGCCGAAGAATACATGAAGACGGAGCCGCTTGATTACATGAAGCTACGCTAGGACTACGCTTAGGACTACGATGTTTGTGATATAGGAATAGCTAGGGTTTTGTCTGCACTCCGGGTTACTGTAGGAATGGAGCCATGATAATATAGAACCGCTGTCTTAAAACTCGATATATGCTATAAGGCCGGTGGCCCAAGCTATGTAAACCCGAACAAAGTGTATCATGTTTTCCCATTAGCAATAAAAGTATGCTTTTTGATATCAATCTTGTGTACTTGTGCGTGTCAGCTACTGATCCAGGGACTGACATATGATGCACAGTGGACCCTAAAAATTAGGGGCCGACAAGGTGGTATCAGAGCCATACTTGGACTGTAGGACAAACCCTTAGGTTGGATTTTAGTTAGAAACCCCTTTTTCTAAAAACTATTTTCAAAAATCTTGCTTTTCACCCTTGACTCTCACCTTACCTTGATCTTCTATTTCAAAATAGCTTTTTCTCTCTCTTCTCACCCCTTCAAAGCTACGAGAAGTATAGATAGAGTGGCATAGAGTTCAGACTTGGAGTGCTCCTATGTGATAGGTTACGCGAAAGTAGTATGCGCTTGCTTGACAAACCATGACTGTTTTCTTACACCTTGTTTGTTTTTGTTACAAATACCCCACAGACCTCTCCCTTTCTCTTCTTATGCCTTGCTTCACTTCTCTACCTCTATCTGTTAGGAATAGATCCTTTCTCTTACCTTGTGCTTTTCTCTCTCATCCCCTCTTTCCCGTAGAGTAGACTTTAAACTAACATGCAGGTAACCATCATCCGAGAGTATTAAGAAGACAGTCACCATCAGAAGAAGATTTATCAAGAAGACAAGATGAAGATCAACAACTAGTTAGGCCATTGTAATTATTAGTGAAGACATCGGACAGTACACAGCAAACCGACTGTGAAAGCCGGGAGCACCGTGCATGCCGTCACTGCTACGCCCGTTCTCTCCCACAGTATCGCGCACCACCACCACATGCCGACACCACGCACCACCGCCGCTCGTGCTGTCCCCTCTGCGCACCGACGCCCGATGCTGTCGTTGCTGACTCCCACGACGCCACTGTAGCCGCGATGCTCGCCGTTGATCGCGCGCCCCAGCCGCGCACTCACCCCCCAACTCTGCCAACGACCGCCTATAAAAGCCCCAGCTGCCCCCTTCTATCACCCAAAACACCCCCGATCACCCTACTATCAAAGAAAATTTCCCACAATCAAGTGCCGACCAAGTGGATTACTTCAAGAAGAAGCCAGGATACAAGCCGAAGATTGCCGAAGAAGACAACAAGGAGTTCAAAGTACCTAATCGGAAGCAGAAGTTGAAGCCTATACGATGGACCCCGATGAAGAAGTGTTCGTTGCTACCCTTCTGGCTATCCTAATCCCTCCCCTCATTGGATTTACAATCTTGTATATCATTGTAATGCGTCCACTACCATATGAAAGACGTTAAGCTACTTGTTGAATTGAAGAAGTTGGAATAATATTTGGAGAATTATGCTGGCACTAGAAATATTGGCAAAATTATTAAGGAAAAATAAAATATATGGCCAAGAAATCACCCTCTCACCCGGGATATACACTACAACTCGACGACACCTACGTCGCACGGTCGTCAAGACTATACCGCCACCGCACAATCACCAAGGCTGCACCACCATAGCACGGTCATCAAGGCTACTCCCCACCACAGTATCCCACTGTGTAGTGGAACCCACACCCGCTCCACTTCCTTCCACCGCACACCTGAAAGACCAGTCAAAGCGTCCCATGCAAGCCTCACTCCAACTCACTATAAAAGGAGTACCCCTCCACCTTTACTCGCCATCCTACTCCAATCATCCCATTGCTAGCTTTTCGCCCCCTCTCACAACCATACCTCTTGCTATCCACCCACAAGCCATTACCACCAAGCCCCTAGCCAAGAATGGCCGAAGTCTGGATCAACACCCCAGGCTTTCCCCAGCTTCTCTGCAAAACCATGCAAATACTTGGCATCCCAGAGCGCCTAGTGTGTGAAGGCCGCACGTATGAAAAGCATGGCAACGAGCATTGTGAGGTCACCATCTACATCACCAAGAGTGAAGGCCTCCCCAACACCACCAACGCCTGGAGTACGACTATCACCGGATTTCGCTTCACGGACGCCTACCAAGCTGCCGCCCGCCAAGCCCTACGACACCTGCGCCAGACCTACAAGGATCACCCCATCATGGAGTTTGTGACCATCTGCATGAAGACCCTCGACGAGGAGACTGAAGCCGAGATCTCCGTCCGTAAGCTCCAAGTAGACTTCGCCGCCGCCCAAGCCCATGTAGCCGCCGCCCAAAGCCGCGAGACCACTCTCGCCGAAGCCCTAAAGGAAGCCAAAGACCACCACGTCCAGCAGCTGAAGGACGCCTACCTCGTCACCAAGCCCCGAAGAAGGAGGTTCGCCACGATCGGGCAAGAGCCCGTCATCCTGGAAGGAACCCCTGTCTACCCAGCGCCGCCACTATCAGAGGCCTACGACTTCGAGTCTCTCATTCCACTCACTCAACCACTGCCAAGAGAAGAAGCCGACCCACACCCCAGCTCAGTAGCAGGACGACTGACGCCCAGGACCGCATCCACCCAACTCGAGGAGGTGGATTAGCAATATTAGGGAGATGTACTTGTAGCCTCGTTGCATCCTCCCTTCTCCCCTAATGATTGTAACACCCGTTATGTTTGAATTAATGAGATCACGGTCCCGTAATATTCGTGATTTTTCTCACTGGAATGACATACTTATACATGAAATGCCAGCTAAACAAATGAGGGCAGTATGAAATAGAAATAAATCGGAACTTGATATGCCAAGAGGCCACAACAACATCAACCTTGAAATATCTCAAGATAATAATAGAAGATTTAGGGCAAAATCTTCTAAGTGGGTAGACCCGGACCCCATGAATCAAGTAGGGCGCAAACAAGACAAGAACAAAGCTCGACAAAGAAGATTTCTTGATGAGAAGTGGAACCTCAAGATACTGTGATTGTTGCTCAAAAGAAACTAAGACAGGGATGTTATCACCATAAAGCTAGAAAATTGGAAAGAACAAAGCCGGATAGCTTAGAAGCAAGAACAAAGGGGTGAGTCATAGAGGACTAAATCATCTAAGTGGGGTAGCATTACAACGCAGAATGATAGCTATGAGAAGAAGAAAATAAAAGGGTGAAGTGCAAACTGAAGACACTAGAAGACCAAATTTTTTTCTAAGTGGGGTAGCCCTCGAAGAGCTAGAAGTTGTCAGAAGAAGAAGTTGGATACTACGAGAAGACCACAAGAAGTACAACAAGATAACCCACAGGATCGAGGATCGGTAGAAGATTGAAGACCTCTCGGGAAGATGGAAAATAGTACGGTAAGATAAATAGGAAAAACGCGATTAGATTTTTCTCTCTAGTTTTCCCTCTCTCTAGCTTTCTCCCTCCAGTTTTCTCGAATCTCGGGGACGAGATTCATTCTAAGTGGGGTAGATCAGTAACACCCGTGTTTTTGCATCATTTTAAAATTCACTAAAAATTTGAACTTTTTAGAATTTACAACAAATCAAAACTTGATTAGTTTAAAAATCTTTTCCAAAACCCTACATTAAAATTCACCATATTCATTATCGTTTAGTTTGAGTGCTTTGCTTGCTCGACATGTTTGCTTGTATGATGCTTGCTTGTGTATATGTTGTTTGCCCTTCTAGAATTTATTTTGGCACCAATTATTTCCTCCTTGATCTCTTTTCAAAGCCCTTCGCATTTCCTCCAAATAAACTCCTTGATTATTCCCCTTGAAAACTATCCTTGACCCCTCCCTTACACTTCCCATCTTATTCCTTGAATCATATCCACCCAAATATGCCTAGTTGAAATTCTGGGAAAGTAGAAAGGAAATGAAAATTGGAAAAACGGAATGCGGGCTCAATCCTCCTTTCCTCTCCTCCGAGCCCGTTCCTCCCTGGCCGGCCCAAAGATGGGCACTAGCCCAGCCCGGCGCCCCTTCTCTTCCTTTCTTCACTTCCTCTTGGGCCGAGCAGCTAGCAAGCAGCCCAACGAGGAGCGGCGATAAGCAACCAAAGCAACGGCGTTTCCTTCCCTTTCTTCCTTCCATCTCTTACACGCGGGACCCGCATGGCAGCTCCATCTTCTACCTCCGGCACTCGGCGAAAATACCGCGTATGCAGCGTCCTCGCAAGGCGTGCAATCGCGTGCAGCACCGCCTCTATGTGTTGTCGTCAAGCGGAGCTGTCCAAAAATATCAGCGACTTTGTGCCAAACCGCCTCTCTCCCTCGTCATTTCCTGGCGAGCTCCAGCGATCCTTTGGAGATATTTCTCCGTGAACCTGCGTGGTCGCTCGCCCGGCTATAAATAGCCCACCACGGCTGCGCGGAGCCCTCGCCCCCGGCGAGCTCGAGCTCGGCTCGGACTCCAGCTCCCCCCCTCTCTCGCTTCCTTCTCTGCCGCCTAGCCGGTGCCGAGGTAGCCCACGCCGCTCGGAAAGCGCACTGCGCCCGCCTCCCCGCCGTCGTGCCCGTCCTCGCCCGCCCGGAGTGCCACCTCGCCCGGAGGCGTGGCCACCACCCGACGACGTCGAGCTTCCCCCTCAAGCTTGGGCGTCGGTTGCCCCTCTGCTCTGCTCCCTTCCTTCTCCCTCCTTCCCTCACCTCTGCCTTGCTCCTCCCTTCACTCCCCACTCCAAGCACCTTGGGGGCAGCAGTGATCCTGACACCCAGGGCGCCCGCACGACACCTCCGCCTTGCCCTCCGTCTCCCTCTCTCCCCCTCTCCTCCCTCCCACCCTCTCTCTCTCTCTCTTCCTTCCACTCTCCTTTCTTTCTTCTCTGCTGAAAGCAGACGGCAGGATGAGGACAACGGCATCCAATGCCGCTCCTAGCTGCATGCCACCACCTTGCCTCGCGGGTCCCACCCTCTCTCTTTTTCCCTCCCAACTGCGGCCTTGCCGAACAGAGAGACAGAGACGGACGGACAAGCACCCAAGCCGATGCCGACATCCCGCCCGTGACCAATGAGGAGGCAGCTTCCCTCGTGGGGCCCACACTCTCCCTCCTTCCCTTTCTCTCTCCCTCATTTGCCAACGGATGGGAAATGGATAGAGGCAGGAACGCATGAGCAGCAGCATAGCCTCCCCCCACCGTCCACTTTTTTCGTGGGCTTGGTTCACATGAACCAAGAGGGAAGCACGCGGTCCACAAAGAGATAGAAGACCCGGTCCACAGCACAGCAGCAGTAGTCGACCCCGCCATCCCCGGACCCGGCGTCGCCTGTACCTAAATTGCTACGCGTGCAGAGAGTGTACACGGGAGAGTAGGAAACACATTTCCATGTATAGAAAAACTCCCGTGAAAATTTTTAAATAAACTAGGTACACCCCAGATCCTACTCTATATCTTTCCACTCATTTCTATTATCCAATTTCCAGAAATAATTTTCAAAGTATATTCCAGTCCCTTTATCCCAATTGAAATTTGAAAATTCATATCTCCTTCATTCTGATTCCAATTCTAGAAATTCCGCCACCAAAATTCTTCTAAAATCATGCCCTAAATATCCATGTAATTATTCATATTTTTGGTGCCTATTTAAATTCTAGTAATATTTGTTTGCTCTCTTTCTGTTATAATTAGTGCTAACCCACTTAATTAATATAAGTGCTAACCGTAGTAATAATCGTCTCGTAGTCCTAGCTAACCACATACCTATACGGGTGAGTAGGTTTTTGGTGACATGTCATATGCTCCGACATGTCCGTACCCAATCACCAAAAATAGGTACACCTATATATATACATACACACGCATGGACATGTCCGATACCCGGACACGCCCCGTGTGGCTAACTCCGCACCGCCATAGTTAATCTTAGTCATAACCCTTCGCCATAGTAAAAGCTAACCCCGTATATATACACACAAACATGGTAAGTCCGGTATATACAATTATGTGAATATACTCGGGCATATACCTATGTATGGCTAACATTACCCTCCCCCTTTCATCCTAACCTAACCCGAGGCGCATACATACGCATGTGCGTATCGTCACTAACAAACCCTAGGCATATATGTATACGCATACGTGCCACTAACCTTAGCCACCGCCTATCCATATATAGCTAGCCCAAACCCTACATACAGTATATAAGTACGTATGCGGTACCTAACCACCTAGACCCTATCTCCACGTAAACCCGCCTAGCTAACCCCGCCAAACCCCAAGTGGATCTATAGGCGTAGGCCAAAGCTGTCTATGATGACTTGGTCAAGCTTTTCTTTTCAGGTTCACATAATAGTGAAAGATAATAATATGGTGCGGTTTTCCATCGGATAACCACGCCACACTAACCCGGCCCGTAGGAGCCATCCTGATGGATAGATAACCTTCACCTACCTCGTACTTCAAGTTCACATAGTAATGATAGAATTAGGATAAACCTACCCAACACCTACAACCAACCCCGTTAGAATCCTCCTTCTTGTTTTGGTTGATTGTGCTTGTTAATTATGCTTGTTATGTATGCCTTTGTTTGGTGTTGTTCTCGTGTTTGTCAAGCAATAGACCACGTAGATTAGAAGACGTACAAGGACTCGACGGATCCCTGAAACATGGTGATGTCAAGACTCTGAAGGATTACTACTACACCAAGATGAAGTACCGCTACATCAAGACACGGGAGACAGAAGCGAAGGAATCAAGACCCTTGGATATACTCGTCAGCGAGCGGAGGCAAGTCCTAATTTCCACCCCCCTACCACCCTTCTATCTTAATTGTAAACTGATTCTCTACTAAAGAATATACGATAATCGATAATGAGCTAATGTGATAATGTGATCATGAGATAATTTGATAAAGTGATTATATATATGTATGACTTGAAACGGGTAGGGGTAATCTAAGTGTAGATTACTTGGCGGATATTACTGCGAAGGATATCCTGTCGGAGATACCTGTTTTAGTCACCCCTAAGGACCGGTTCATAGTCTCTTATTCATCCCTGTGTGACATTTCGTACAGCCACATGCCTATATGGGTAGGCTGGATCTCACACCCCGTTAGGTTGAAGTATGTTTCCACTTAGGGGGCCGGTGTAGGCAAACGGTAGAGCAGGAGAAGGCATGGATGCTGTGTGATCTTCCATGGCCTAGTTGGACGTGGTTGCTATGTGATCCTCCACGTTAAGCCCTTGAGATTTTTGGCCGTGTTCGAGCCCTTATATATTTTGAGATTTGAGACATGGTGTCTCCCTTGTGATATGTGATATGTGTTTCCAACCCCTGAGCGCCGTAGTGGATTCATATGGATATCTAAGGTCGCATACTATCGGGTACGAGTTCTCGTTAGGCCTGTCTAAGCCATGACGATGGTGTCGGACTACGTCTATCATGTGGGGAAATTTGTACAGCCTCTGCAGAGTTTTACTTGAATCTATTCGAATAGCCACGTCCTTGGAATGGGCAGATGCCGGGATGAGACGCTATGATTAGACTACAACAACAATGGATAATCTGGTAAGACGTATTAATGATTTGGTAACCATAACTTAATTCAGGAACTGGTGAGGATGGTGCATACCCTACCAGGGCCCAACCTATAATTATAACTACTACACATTTAACTTCCATCCACCCAAAGTTAGGGCTTGCTGAGTACGTATGTACTCAACCCCCTTCTCCCTATTTTTTTTAGGCAGGATGCTGCAGGAGTATATCCGAGGATGAAGCCGATCGAGAGTCTACACTAAGATGGACTACTGGAGCTACGCGAGGATAGGACGCCGAAGAATACATGAAGACGGAGCCGCTTGATTACATGAAGCTACGCTAGGACTACGCTTAGGACTACGATGTTTGTGATATAGGAATAGCTAGGGTTTTGTCTGCACTCCAGGTTGCCTGTAGGAATGGAGCCATGATAATATAGAACCGCTGTCTTAAAACTCTGATATATGCTATAAGGCCAGTGGCCCAAGCTATGTAAACCCGAACAGTGTATCATGTTTTCCCATTAGCAATAAAAGTATGCTTTTTGATATCAATCTTGTGTACTTGTGCGTGTCGCCTCTCGATCCGAGGGGACCGACATATGATGCCTGATGGACCCTAAAAATTAGGGGCCGACACTACACGTGTGATTTTTTTGGTAAATTTCGATGACGTTTTTCTCGTGGTTTGCACGAGTTTTTATAGAAAGTTAGTTTGCATTAGATACGTTCCCTAATAAATAAAGAGAGAACTAAATTGAATTCTATTTAGTATCCTTGTAGCTGTGAACTGATCCTAGATAGTTGGTTAGGTTTCTTGTAATGGAACCTGTTCATCCAAGTTTAAGTCCTCAACTTGGCATGTGTGATTGCATTTTCTTAGATTTATTCAAAGATTTATCGGCGTTATGCTTTAAGTGGTAAGTAATGTTCCCGTTGACGCGAGACATCTGTGGTGACTTCGAGGATCTCTAGATCTACTAGCTGTGCGTGTGGTGAATTTAGGAATCTCCAGATCTACCGGCTATACGTGCATATTGTGGACGTCTACATTGTACTGTGTAATTCTCAAAAAAATAACCTTATAGCTACAAGGAAACACTTGGCAACAACAATAAAGAAAAGAGAAAGAACCAATTGCCAAATTGCATTATAATGATTATTTCAGCATCCTTGCTAGCTTGCGTAGCACGATGCCTAATGCTCCTTCTGTAAGGAGGTAATGAGAAGGATTAAGAGGTAATAGGTGATCATCTGCCTGATTAAATAGTAAACGGTTTACAGTCATCTAGGTACCACAACAAAGTCCTTCTCTATTATTATAAAATGGGTAGTTTGGTTAAAGATCAAATAAAAATTTTCATTATAAATTGATCGCATTCCATTGAAGCCTCGACAACAAAACACCTGCCTAACAAGTAACAAGTACTACAAGTACTACTAAATACGAAGAGAAATAGTACAAGAGGACTAATTGGAATAATTGAATCAGTCAGCCAATGCTTAATCCTCTTTCTGAAAGGAGTTAACGAGGTTGTAGACGACAGTGGCGGCGAGCATAATTCCAGTGCCACTGCCAATAGCTCCGGTCATGTCGGCGAAGATGGAGAGAGCTCCGACGCAGAGGCCTCCGACAGCGGCCGCCGTGGGGATGTGGCGTTTGAGCTGTGCGTAGGTAGCACCATCGCGCCTTCCAGGCATGGCCAGGCGCTGGTCCGCGAGCTGCCTTGCGACGTCCCTCGCCGACGACCCCGACGTGATCACCCAAAACTGAGACAGCACCGCGCACGAGGCGAGCAGCAGCACGGTGTAGATGAGCGCGTGGAGCGGGTCGGCGGAAACACTGGACGGCGGGGTGACATAATAGGCGAGGCTGCCGACCGGGACGGCGGCGTAGCTGGCCTCCTTCCACACACCGAGCAGACGGCCGAGAACGCCGCCGCCGAAGCGGCTGTAGTGGAGCAGCTGCGACACCATGTAGAGGACCGATACCATGGCGGATTATAGGAAGATGGGCATGGTGGAGGTGTAGAGAAGCTTGATAGGGAAGCTGACCCGCTGCCCACGCCTCTCCCTCGACTGCAGCGGCAGCAGCATCCGGATGCCCTCGAGGTAGACCGCGGTGAGCAGGACGAGGCAGGTGGCCAGCAGGTTCGTCACGTTCGGCAGGTGGCGGCGGAGCATGGTGGCGACGAGCGCGCGGGTGTTGCCGGCCCCGACGACGGCCTGGTGGATGACGGCGAGGACGATGCCCTCGAACTCCGGCCCCCGTCCGGTGTTCACGGTCACGGGACTAAACGCCTGCCAGATCACCTTCCCGCAGGTGTTAGTGGCGGAGAGCAGGGAGATGGCGGAGCACCCCTGCAGGCCGTATCCCTTGTCGAAGAGCTCGTCGAGGAAGACGACGAGGACGCTGGCGGAGAAGAGCTGGAGGATGATGAGCGCGCCGTTGAGGGCGCCGACGGGCCCGTACATCCCGAGCAGGACGTAGGCGGCGGCCTCTCCCAGCGCGATGGTCACGGCGAGCACCTTCCGTGCGCCGTCCATGAGGTCGCGGTCCCGGCGGACGTTCTGGTCGACGCGGATCAGCTTGGCAGCGGTGAGGAGCTGCACCACCGTCCCGGCCGTGACGACGGGCCCGACACCGAACTCCATGAGCGTGCCGCGGTTGGAGGCGAGAATGGAGCGCAACCAGTACAAGGGGTCGGCGCCGGAGGCCGCGTAGCGCACACCGTAGAGCGGCAGGTGGCTGCACACCATGAAGACGCACACGGACAGCCCCGTGTAGAGCATGCGCCGGTGGAACGGCACCACCCTGTCCGCGGGCCGCACCGCCGGCATCAAGGCAGCCAGCGGCCGGACCATGTCCAGTACAAACGAGCCGTGGGCGACCATGGATCGATGAGCTTGGGACCTTGGATTATACCGGCCGGTGACCGATCGTTTGGACCTGTGAAGTTGTGCTTGTGGTCTCTCTACTCTTCAATTGTTGTTACTTATATACTTCTACTTGTTAACCAATTTTTTTTTGGCATCCTGGCATTGCGTGCTACGTTTTATGCACCCCGGACACCCTGAGTTGGGGCGGCCTCCAACTCCGAGTTGGCGCGATCTAAGCCGATTCCGACTTGCATTGTACTTCTACCTCGCTCCTAGCCCCGTCTTCCTAGACTGTTTGGCAAACCGAATCGGTTACTGAGGACAAACGGAACTGCGCCTCGCTCGGTCGCTCCCAATTCAGGAAAGGGCCGTCTCTTTGTCCCGGCTTCCCGCGCGCGTGATGCAGTTGCCTCCGCTTCGCGCGCCCTCGGCACTTGTCCCGTAATCCCGTTCCCGCGCGTAGGCCCCGAGCGCCTCTGCTCCTTCCCACCCGGTACTCGACGGCAGCGAACCATTCTCCACCTGGCCGGCATGTGGGCGGAACGTCTGCGGCCGTGTGGAGGGCAAAGAACCTTATCCACCCTGGTTAGCATTTTTAACACTTGACAGGTGATCACTGCAACAGAGCTCGCTGTTCAGAAAGTGGAACCGCAGGTCTATTCGAGTGACCAACTAAAATCTTGACTACTATCTTGCCTCTCCCTTTCTCGCAGCAAAATCAGTGATCCTGAGTCTCCCTCCCAGCAAAGTCAGTCTGAGAAGT
Organism: Chrysopogon serrulatus; assembly: GCA_015844335.1. Taxonomy (NCBI): domain Eukaryota; kingdom Viridiplantae; phylum Streptophyta; class Magnoliopsida; order Poales; family Poaceae; genus Chrysopogon; species Chrysopogon serrulatus. Next base: position 45,780 of record JADLZL010005299.1, read on the forward strand.
CTGAAAAGTCTGACCCAAACTCGCTGTCACTGGCGAAGTCCTCCAAGCCATCAGCGCCTTCAGGTGCCTGGTGCCCTGGATGCCACTGCACCACCCCCACTGGCGCCTCCCAATGTGTAACACCCGTGGCCAACGGCGATCGCCGGAGACGTGAGCAACAAGTAGGAATCGCCGGAGTTGGGAACGGAGCAGAGAGGAACCTCTGTCTCACGCGAGTTTTGCTATTCAGAATAATCGTATCTTGTTACAGAGTCTCAACAGGAATAAAAGGGCTCGAGGCCAGTGGTCCTCCGGACCCACATGTCATTCTTACAATGAAAACATAAACTAGCTTTACGCCTACTCCTCTGGATTACGCCTGGGCTTGCTCTTGTATTCTTCACAGTGGGGTCGTGACATCTTCCCCCCTTCAGAGCCTGCTTGTCCCCAAGCAGGAGCTTCTGGAAACCGCGCCTTCAGGACATGGTAGTCCTCCCAAGTGGTCGATGCAGCAGGCAACCCCGTCCAGGTCACCAGCACTTGAGGGATGGTTGTGTTACCTTTCTTGACAAGGCGGCGCTCCAGAACATGCAGTGGTTGAGCATCAGAAGCCTGCAAGTCAGTCAGGACAGGTAGAGGAGAGCACACTGGGGAATAATTTGGGTAGTAGGGCTTGAGCTGGGAGATGTGAAAGACCGGGTGGATGGCACTGTCTTCTGGGAGATCAAGTTTGTATGCCACCGCCCCCACTCTTGCCTGCACTCTGTATGGGCGAAAAACTTGTAAGCCAACTTGGGGTATGGTCTGTTGGCCACAGATGACTGTGTATATGGTTGAAGCTTCAACAGCACCAGATCCCCCACAGCAAACTGGCGATCAGTCCTTTTCTTGTCGGCTTGTATCTTCATTCTGTTCTGTGCTTCTTCCAATCGATCCTTCAGTAACTGAAGATGAGCTTCCCTGTCAGCAATGATGTCTGTGACTGTGGTTGGAGCATCAGAACTATGAGCTGGACTGAGGCCTAGGTTAGGTTCATAACCATATAGTGCCTTGAATGGTGAGCAACCAATGGAGTGGTGATGGGAGGAGTTATACCATAATTCAGCAAGTGAGAGCCATGTTTTCCAGGACTTGGGAGCATCCTGAACTGAGCATCTGAGATACATTTCAAGACATTGATTAACTCTCTCTGTTTGTCCATCTGTTTGAGGATGGTAAGCAGTGGATAGGCATAGATTGACTCTATAGAGCTTGAATAACTGTTTCCAGAAGTTACTGATGAAAATTGTATCCCTGTCAGCTGGATGGTAAACCATGTAGCTTGACCACATTATCTAAGAAAAGCTGAGCTATAGTAGTGGCTGTATAAGGGTGCTTCACAGGGATGAAATGGGCAAATTTGGTTAGCCTGTCCACTACCACCAAAATCACAGTGTACCCCTCAGACTTGGGTAACCCTTCTATAAAGTCCATAGACAAATCTCTCCACGCCCTGCTGGTATGGGCAATGGTTGGAGTAACCCAGCTGGCTGTTGGTGGGAGTGTTTGGCCTGTTGACATATAGTGCATTGTTTGACATAATTCTCCACATCCAATTTCATGCCTGACCAAGTGAATAGCTTCTTTAACCTCTGGTATGTTGTATTTGTGCCAGAGTGTCCTCCTATGGCACTAGCATGAAAGGCAGTGATTAATCTGGTTTGTAATGCTGAATTATTAGTAATCCAGATTGTATTGTGCTTCCTGATAAGTCCTTGGTCCAGAGTGAAACCTTTTTCATCTGGACTAGTGATAGCCAGCTGAGCTAACAACTGCTGTGCCTGTGGGTCAGTGGCATATGAGTTGAGAATTTCCTGAATCCACACTGGTTGTACCATTGATACAGCCTGTAGAGCTGTCAGATGAGCCACCCTGGAGAGGGCATCAGCAACAACATTTTCCTTTCCTTGTTTGTATATTATCTTGAACTGAAGGTCCATTAGCCATGTCATGGCCTTCCTTTGCATCTCAGAATGAAGATTTTGCTCATTCAAGTATGATAAAGATCGGTGATCAGTGAGAATATGGAACTCTTGGCGCTGCAAATAGGGTCTCCACCTTTCCACAGCCATAATGAGGGCTAGAAATTCCTTTTCATATATGGAAAGTTTCTTGTGCTTCTCCCCAAGTGCTTTGCTTAGTAAGCTATTGGTTGCCCCCTTTGCATCAAGACTGCCCCTAGGCCATCAGCGCAAGCATCAGTTTCTATAGTGAACTGCTCTTGGAAGTTTGGTAAAGCCAGCACAGGTGTGTGGGACAATGCTACTTTCAATCTATCAAAAGCAGCCTGAGCTTGTTCTGGCCACTGAAATTGCTTGGATTTCAATAGATTAGTCAGTGGTTTGGCCAACAGTCCATAGCGCTTTACAAACTTTCTGTAGTAACTTGTCAACCCCAGAAAAGCTCTGACTTCAGTAAGGGAAGTGGGGGTAGGCCAGTTCAGCATTGCTGCAGTTTTAGATGGATCAGTAGCAACTCCTTTGTCAGAAATGATATGGCCTAGATACTCCAGACTCCTTTGAGCAAATGTATGTAACACCTCAAGTGTTAAGCATGCATTAGGCACCTAATTAATTAACTTGATCATCATTTATCATGGCATAAACATCATCAAGCATTCAACCCTAATTGCATTGTCATTTCATGTGGTTGCATTTAAATTATGCTTGAATTGCTAGTTGTTTAAATTAGTTAATTAATTACCTTGCAAACCACTTGATCAAGTTTGGATTCACTTGCCCAAAGACTTTAAAATGATTTAATAAATTTTATTGCAAAAGATTTGGAGTAATTTGGAGCAAAAGAAAAATCATGGAAAAATTCCCTTTTATGCCTTAAATTCAAAATGAATTTGTATTTCAAAATTTATTGGGAATTTTAAGATGATCCTTAAATAAAAGTTGTTCAGTTTTGAATTCTTTACAACTTCTATTTTGGGACCATCTCATGAAAAGGCTTGCAAAATTGTCAAAAAGTGGCATTTGTGTCGGTTTTGGTTTAAACTTAAATTTCAAAAAAAAAAGAAAGAGAAAAGATCACGGCAAGCGGGCGGGCGAATTCGCCCAGCGGCCCGGCCTACCTCCGCGCCCGCATCCCGCGCGCCGCGCATACTGGCGCCCAGCCATGGCGGAGCATGGCCGTGCGCTCGCCGTGCCTGCGCCGCACGCCCGGCGTGGCAGAGCGCCCCGGCGGGCCCCACGCCCGGTCGGCCATCACCCGCCCGCGCCAGCGCGGCCTCCGCGCCCGCTCACACTCGCCCACTTCCTGCATCCCCTCTCTCTCGCTCTGTCCGAGCGGGAGGGAAGAGGAGAGCGTCGCCTGCCGCCGCTCGAAGCTCCGCCGCCGCCGTTCGAGCTCGTCGGAGCTTCGCCATCCACCAAAACTGCGCCACCAGAGCCGCCTCGCCCTCCTCCACCTCCCTGCCGAACTAGCACTACTACACAAAAGATTTTGCAAGGCACTTCAAAAATGAGCTCGGAGGCGGTTTTAGCAAAAAAACCGCCTCGGTTAATAAGTTCCAACCGAGGCTATGCCCGGTGCAAACAACCGCCTCGGTTAATACATTAACCGAGGCGGTTTTATTAAAAACCCGCCTCAATTAATCTATATTAACCGAGGCGGTTATTCTAAGGAAACCGCCTCGGTTAATCGATTAACCGAGGCGTACATTATAAAATAACCGCCTCGGAAAATGAGGCCCAGCCCACTAGCCCAAAAAGCCCAACTATTGAACACACATATATATAGATGGGACTAGGGTTTCAGCCTCAACTCCTCATTCTCTCTCGGCCTGGCCGCACTCCTCTCTCCCCCCTCCCTTGGCCCGGTCGCGCAAGACGGCGGCTTTGGCCCCGACAAGCCCTCCCTGTCCCCTCGGCTCCCCACCCAACCCTCCTTCCCTCTAGCGGCCGCCCCTCTCCCTCTCCTCTCCATCTCCCTCCCTCTCTCCGGTGTGTGGGAAGGGGAGGCGAGGCGGCGCGGTGTGGGGGAGGCACGAGGCTTGGGCGGCGCCGTGCTAGGCAGCGTGAGGTGCTTGTGGCGGTGGCGGCGCGTCTTTGGGGCGGCGCTGAGGCCGGGCGGCGGGGCGCACCACACAATGCGACGGCGGCGGGCAGGGCGCACTGAGGCGGCCTCAGCGGATCTTGCTAGGTGGCTGGCGGATTCACTCTTCTCCATCTCTCCTTGCTCCTCTCTCCTCTCTCTCTCTCTGCAAATCTTGTGGCGGCGTGGGGAGGAGGCGGGCCGTGCCGGATCCGGCGAGGAGGAGGCGGGCCATGGCCGGATCGGCAAGGAGGGGGGCCGGCCCCTTTTTGGATCCGGCGGCGGTGGCGGCTCGCACCCACTCTCTTCCGCATAAAAGCGGCCGAGGCGCCCATCCTTGTCCGGTCGGCGGCCATGGGAGTGGATCCGGTCCCCCCCGGCGAATCCAGCCATCGGCGATTGCGCTTGGCGAGATTCGGCCACCCGGTGGCGGCGCGGCGAGGGGGACGGAGCTCGGTGGGCTTTTTAATTTTTGAAATTATTTACTGAGGCGGTTTTTTGTAAAGTAACCGCCTCGGTTAATTTCAAATAACGAGGCGGTTTCCCAACCGCCTCGGTTAAACTCCACGATGCCGGTGACCTTATGTTCGAGGCGGTTAAGAAAAACCGCCTCGGTTAACAAAAAAACCGCCTCGGTTAAGTTTTACGTAGTAGTGTAGCCGTGCGCGTCGAGCCTAGGTGAGCTCGCATTTCATGGTTTCAGCCGCGACCGCCATTCCGGAGCTCACCGGGCTCGCGGCTGACCGCCCAGCGCCCCTCCGCCGCTCACCCCTCGCATGCAGCAGCGCGCGGGGAAGTCGCCGAACCTGCGCTAGCGGCGGCAGGTAATCGCGGCGATTCGGCGCCTCGCGCCTAAAACCTCACCGCTGCCTCGCCGCTTGCGGCGCCCGCCGCCCTTCCCCGCCACGTAAGCGCCGCCGCTAGGGCTCACCGCCGGCGCAACAAAAAGCACACCGGCGGGTGCGCCACGGCGACGGCTGCAGCGGTGCCACCCGCCGCCGGTCACCTCGCCGCCGGCGAGCTAGGACCGGTGGCGCCGTGCCTCGCTCCCGGCCCGGTGACCGGTGGGCCGGGTTGACCGGGGCCCGCACGTCAATGGCACACGGCCCACTGGGCCGAGCCCATGAACCTTAGGGTTTCGGCCCTTTTTCCTTTATTTGTTTTCCAGAAATTAGTTTAAATGATTTTGAATTTATTGCTGGTGCAAATGGAGTCCAAATCTGATGAAACTTGTTTTGTTGGATTCCTGGTGAATAGGTCTATCTAGTAAAAATATGTGATGAAATTTTTGTGGTACTTTACTGTGTAGTTTTATTTAATTGCTTAAATGGCTGAAAACTGAGTAAATGCATAATAAATTGTAGATTGCTCAGAAAAATGTGATTCTTGCTTTGTTGAACTTGTTTGTGATGTAGTTTCTGGGAAAAATATGTATCATGCAGTTCCTGTATAAAAATATTGGAATATGATTTAAATTCAATTCTAGGCTGATTCTTGAATGATTTTTAGTAAATTAAATATGAGGAATTATGCCTTGATAATTTTTGATGACTGCTCTTGTGCTAAGAAGTTCTAGTTAAAAATATGAAATCTGTTGTTTGACACTTTTCACAGTACAAAGTTGTTAAATGTGTATTTCTGTCCTGTGGCTTCATCTTTTTGTGTAGGCTGTTATACTTGATGAAATGTGATGAAAATTTTATCATGGCCTTGTTATAGCATGACGTAGCTCCTGTAATTTTTGTAGATTTTTCTAGACTATCTAGACAGAGGTCACAGTTCAAGCCTATTGTTTCACATGAAATGATAAGGCTTTGATTTAATTGCTTTAGTAGGTTCTATAATTACTTCTTGTGCATTTTTAGTTATGTTTTGCTTGCTGGTCTTGTTATGCAGCACCATAACTGAAGTGTGATGTTTATCCATGATTAGTGTACTTCTCTTTATTATATGTTGTGCGTATGTGTGTGTGCCTATACACACCTCCCTTCTTTATACACTTCTATAAGTGTTTAGAGAAGAGGTATGCACATACTCAGTAAATGAGTTAAGTTGTTAGTAGAGAGGAGATATGCGCCTACTCTGTCAAATGATCTGTTAATCATCTTCATTCATGAGCATCATACATGTATGCATTCACTATACTTAAGAATGTGTATCGCATCATACAGGTTCGCAGGAGGAACCCCAACTTTCGGAGATCGAGGAGAACCCTCAGGAGTTCCAGCAGGAGGTCCCAGCAGGAGGAGACGAGGAAGACTTACCTGAGTGCCCGAACCACTTCGCTAGTGACTTCGAGCAAGGCAAGCACCGGAGCATCTACTTACCTATGCTTTCTAACAGTCTAATTATGCTTTATGATTGTTGCATTAAGTATAGGAGTTGTGTACAACCGTTGATGCATTACATCCTTGCTTTACCATTGAATTACCCACCTTGATATACCCTGCTAGTCTAGGGCGAGTATTATGCTTAGCTTGCTTAGACGGTAGAAGTCGGGTGATTTCCTGTCATCCGCGAGTATAGGTGGTTACTTATAATTGATGGAAAGGCTTATGTTGATATCATCGGGTTGATGGTTATGGTTGTGATAAATGGAGACCGGGCGGAGTCTTGTGGGGTGGTTGGACCATAGTGATTCCGTGCTGTGTCGATTAAGGACCGCACCGTTGTTGTACCCCAAGTCATATTGAACGCATGCCTCACATTTAGCCGGGCCGGATAAGCACTTCCGACCGCGAAGCCTAACACTATCCCGGGCCGATTCTCGATCTGTTTCGCACCGTATTGGAGATGGATGGGGGACCACAGGCGCGAAGAGTAAGTCCGAGGTCCAGCATGGTCGGGCTAAGGTCGGGCGGTCCCCGGGTACGGTGGTTCTATGCGGTCTGCGTACTTGTTTTTCCCGGATACGTGCCACGGTGATCAGAGCTCACCGACGGGTGAGTGTGTGGTTTGTGTGAGGAATACCCCCCGAGCTCGGTAGTAATCGATTCGAATCGCCATCGTTCTGGACCAAAGTGAACACTTTGACTTGAGCCGCAAAGCATCGTAGTAATGATTATGAAATGTGGTTAATGATGATGATGGGTTAAGCTAGTGTTTATGACCATGGTTACTACTTGCTTGCCTAATCATGACTAATATATTATAATGATGCATAGTATAGGTACTCACCTAGCATAAATAGGAATGGTTGTTTGAGCTACTACTTTAAATGTTATTACCGCCTTTTTGCAAAAGAGTCAAGCTATCCCCGGATAAAGCCTGTCATACTCCTTGGAGTCTTTTGTTTTGAGTCGGTCGGGTAAGTCTAGCCGAGTACCTTTCGTACTCGGGGTTTTTCCCGCTTGTTGTTTGTGCAGACGCACATACCTTCCACGGGTACCGTGCTACATCTTTTCCCAAGTGGACTAGAAGACCTTGGGCAAGGTTAATCTTAATATTCTCCCCAACCGCTTTTGATGGATAGACTACGGACGGCAATTGTATTAATCTTTAAAAATGCGTGAGTTGGGTTGAGCTTTCAAAACTACTTTGCTTTCGCTACTCGGATTTTGAGAACTTGGTTTGTAATAACTTTATTTCCACACTCGATGTTATCGAACTATTTGTGAAATGTTGTAACGTGTGATTGGTGACGCTAAACTTGTGCGATCTTGGTTGATGATGTTTGGTTTGAAATCCTTCGAGATTTCCGGACTACCGGGTTTATAATGGCTTAAGTGTGACGATTGCTTGCTTAGCGAGTGATTTTTCACTTATGCTTTTATAAATTGGTCGGTTCTGTTACAATGTACACTTAGAGGCTTTCAGATACAGCTTGTGTGCCCTAAGAGTGTCTAACACTTGCTGAATGTGCTCCAAATGATCTGTTCTTGTTCACTGTAAATCAGAATATCATCTAGGAACACCAGGACAAACTTTCTCAAGAATGGCTGGAGTATTTGATTCATGATGCATTGAAATGTTGCAGGAGCATTTGTCAAACCAAAGGGCATCACCTTAAATTGATAATGGCCTTGATGAGTTTTGAAGGCAGTTTTATACTCATCAGCTGGCAACATTCTAATTTGATGGTACCCACTTCTCATATCAAGTTTGGTGAAAATTTTAGCTCCAGCTAGCTCATCCAGAATCTCCTCAATGACTGGTATGGGAAATCTATTCTTGATAGTTAGAGCATTCAACTTCCTATAATCAACACAGAATCTCCAGGTACCATCCTTTTTCTTCACCAACAATACAGGAGAAGCAAAGGGACTATGGCTATGAGTGATCAGACCTGTCTCAAACAGTTGTTTCACTTGTTTCTCAATTTCAGTTTTGTGCAGTGGAGAATAGTGGTATGGTCTGGAATTAATGGGGACAGACATCGGGGATAGAGGGATCTTGCATGATCATAGCTTCGTGAGAGGGTAGTGTCTTTGGCTCCCTGAAATACATCAGCAAGATTGGGTGAGGATGTGTTGAATGTCCTCATCGAACTCATCTGTCTTTTCTTTGGGGAAACAAATTTGTTGAAGTATCTTCAACAATTACATAGGCCCCAATATCATTTCCCTTAGTAGCTTTATACACTTGTTTGGCAGTCATGCTTGCTAGATCCATGGGTCTCGGTGTGAGCCCCTGAAGAGTAATCATCTCCCCTTTATGTTGAAACTGGAGTGTTTTGTCTTTGCCGGTCACATTGCATAGGGCTATGTAGCTTTAACCAATCATATCCAAGGATTGCATCATAAGACAACATGTCTAAGACAATCATACACGTGCAAAATGTCCGCCCTTGAATGTACCACTCCAACCCCTTCACCTTTCGGTTTGTGTGCATCCGGTTGCCATTGGCTAGTTTCACCTTTTGAGATTCTACCTCTTGATTGCTTAGGTTGTTCAATTGCACAAAGTGTGGTGACAAAACGTGGTCGCTTCCTCGTATCCACAAGTATGAGCATTGTCTTGTTCTTGACAAAGTGGCTTTTAACTGGATAGAATCATGGAGACTCGATACCGAGAGTGCATTCAAAGACAGCTGACAAAATGTTTCAGTTAGCACTTCATCTATGGCCATTTCATTGAGAAACTCTTCATCAAGTTCTCTATCCAAATCATTCCACGCCGGGGCATTTATCCGAGGTTTTGGCTTCTTGGAGCAATATGCGGCATGGCTCGGCTCATATTTCTCTCCACATTGAAAACAAAGGTTGTTTTCCTTCCTATAGTCTCTCGAGTTGTTTGTCCCTCCACAAGTTCTTGTAGTTGGTTTTGTTGCTCTCGCTCATATCTAGTAGATCGTCCCTTGGACTGATTTGGCTTGGAGGAGAACTTGGACTTTTGTCTGTCCACCAACCTTTGCTGTATCTTGGCAATCACTGCTGCCCTTTTTACAGTAGTTGGCACCTGAGGTTCAACCACAGCTCTAATCTCATCCTTGAACCCATTCACATACTTGGAGGCAAAGAACAACTCATCATAGTTACTACGTGCATGGTGATATCATATTTGAGAGATTGAAATTGAGTAGTGTATTCATCCACGGTAGAAGTTTGTCGAGGTCCAAAGAACTCATTTATGGTCGTTTCAGTAATCATCACCGCCAAGCAGTAGCTGCACATCATTAGTGAACTTGAGCCAATTTGCCGGAGGATTGATTTGTTTATATGCACGAAACCATTTAGCGGTGAACCTTCAAGATGCATTGTTCTTTGCTCGATACCATAGGTGCTCGGGATCGAATAGATAGCAAAGTAGTTCCTGCACTGATCCAACCAAATTGTTGGGTGTGATCCATCAAATTTGGGAAAATGCATCTTGGGAAGGGTGTGATGTGGAAGAGTATCCCTCTTGTTGTGCATGTATGGCTGTTTCTGGGGTTTAGATGACTCCCCAGGTTCCTTGAAATGCTTGTGTGCAAACACATTCTCAAACATAGCATCCTCTTCATTGATCTCAGATCCAGCAGACATTGAGTTATCTTCCTTGTCAAACTGCTGAAGAGTGAACTGAGCCACTGCCTGCCCATTAGCCTTGACCTGTTGAGCAATGACTTTTTGTTCTGCAACACATTGATCAACTTTTCAGTGCTCGAGCAGAGATTTGTTGCTTGAGCTCCCTGCTGAATAGTTCCCAGATCATTCATCCTGTTGAACATGAGCTCAAAGTTGTCCATCATCTGATTCCAGCGTGCTTTTTCTCCATCCTTGCTGGTCGCCATCTGTTCTAACAACAGTTGAGTCTACGCCGAAGGCTTTGGTGGCGCCGTTGCTGCGGACTGAGAAACTCCAAGAGCAACAACAGTGGAACAAAGAGGTTTGGCCAAGACCTCCCCTATTGCGTGTTCCTACTGCACCCCAACTCACGGGCGTGAGGCTCGATCGAGGGATTTTACACGGAGACCGGCGCCCCGCAACCCAAATCGAAGGACACGTCCCCGCCAATCGCCACCGCTCAGCAATTGCACGCACCTCCCGGAATTTTACATGGAGACAACTGCTCCGCAACCCTCGATGCTATACAACGCGAGCTAGATTGAAGGAAATCTCACAGTGAGTAGTCGTCGGTCGGATCTGCTTGCTGTCGACCCCGCGCTGTAGAACCGATGCGCCGTCGACTCCGCCGCCAGCGAATTAGATGCCGAATATCGGAACTAGGGTTGTGGAATTTGTGGGTGGGTGGGTGGGTGTTGCTCGAATCTGTGCCGAACTGGATCAACCACGGACGCGGACCTATAGGAGCTCGTACCACACCGGAGTGAAGCACTCGCTCGACCAGCCGCCGGGGATTACAATCCGAAGCTCAAGACACGGATCCGAGGTAGGCCGAGGATAGACTGCCTTTGATACCACTTGTAATACCCATGACCAACGGCGATCGCCGGAGACGTGAGCAACAAGTAGGAATCACCGGAGTTGGGAACGGAGCAGAGAGGAACCTCTGTCTCATGCGAGTTTTGCTATTCAGAATAATCGTATCTCGTTACAGAGTCTCAACAGGAATAAAAGGGCTCGAGGCCACTGGTCCTCCGGACCCACATGTCATTCTTACAATGAAAACATAAACTAGCTTTACGCCTACTCCTCTGGATTACGCCTGGGCTTGCTCTTGTATTCTTCACAGTGGGGTCGTGACACAATGGGCGGGTTCCAACTGCCACGACCTCTGCCCATCTTCTTCTGCTTTCTTCTTGTCCAGGACGCTAAGAACTGTGCTGAAGAGAAAAGAATTGTTCAACTCAAGAGCGTGGTCTAGTGAGTGCTGCTGACATCTTGGCGCACTTCTCACACAGGTCGAAGTTAACACAAGTCTTGCATGAAAATCTATCACCTTGAATTGGATAAACCTACATTAAAGACGCCAATTTAATATATATGTATCTAAAGGAGAACTAAAAGCAACATTGTTTCCAACACATGAATTTTAATGGCTTATTTTGTCAAGATTTGTTCTTTATGATGATATAGATAAGGGTAAGGAAAGATCAAGTGCTTTCAAGCCTCCAAACATATATTTCTTAGTTACAGCTAATTTACATCTTATATAGATACCACCCTTCCCCTCTAAAGCACCTGAATCTTTTGTAGATAGTCATCTAAAGCAGCACATTCAAATCAAAATAATTAAAAAGAATAGGTAAACTCAGAACTTTGTACTTACCCCACAGAAGTCACAACCCACCCCGACATGTGTACTTGACAGATTAGTGTGATGGCTCATGGTCTCTCTCAACAATGGGGTACCTAGTTGACTATAGTTAGTTAGGAGACAAGAATCAGCTATGTGCTCCACATAGAAACATGGTTTACCAAATTTCATAAAGACGATAATATACCAAAGCAGTTTATTTTACACACATGGATAAAGGAAAACACAATCTGCCCTGCATGTGACATAGTCTAAGCGAACTAACCTAGCTACATACTGAGTTATGCTGGGTTCGTTCAGAAAACAAAATGTTAGCAAGGCACCAACCTCCTATGTAAACAATAGATGGCGACAACCCAAGTTTACCACAAATAGCAACTGCTGCAAGATGGATGTCTTTATGGCTCCTAGTGGAACCGATGAATATTAAAAAACAAGAGAATGAGGGATGCTCATCTATGTGCATGGGCATCCAACCAAAGTGGCACATAATATACTAGCTAAGGAAGGTTTGCCGACCTCCATATAACAGCCTATACTAATTACTATCTGGTTAAGTAAATACATAAGGATTATATTTAACATTACTAAGGTACTTGTTGAGTTTTTTGGAACATCATTTTCAGATGTCATACACCTCTCATACTACGAATCAATTGGGTTCATATTTTGTCCGCCACCGCGGGCTTTTAGCTAGTCCGATAAGTGATCAAATATGCACAGAAAGGAAGATGATGGATGAGGTTAGTGAAATAATAGTGAAGCATTGCCAGAGGAATATATTTGATAATTGTTGATGTATTTGTCTCCCTATTAGCTGAACAATTCTTCCTAATAAGACACTAGAATAGCTAATTAGTATAATTATTAGTAGAACGACTGGGTTGCTGCAGGGCTGCACAATTTCTTATATATATCCTACTAGGTTGCCACTAAAGCATGCCTCATTAGTACCAGTAGAAACATTTTAGGAGTATCTCTACAGAATCTGCTTTATTAGTACAAGTACCATTTGCTGTAAGGGAAAAAATTACCTGAAAATGGTTGAGCCTTCTCGGCCCTTGCTTTATAAGCAGCAGGAAAATAGTCTTCTATAAAATTATTCAGATCACAGCAGATAGCCAAAAGACCACCAGGGTGTAGTATTCCACAAGTTGGACAATTGATTGTCTCTCCATCTCCAGCAAAAGGCACACATGATATGCAAAACACTTAAATAAACAAATAATAAGGTAATTTATTACAAATAGTTTAAAACATTTATTCTGACTTAGAAGTTACCATGACCAGAGTTTAAAACTGTAGGCTGATACAATAAGTTTTGGCACTGAACACAATTGACATCCTCCAATTGAACCTGAAGGAGAACAGGATACAGGAATTTAAGATGACAAATAGAGAAGTCTAGTTGTTCCTCATTTAAACTAATACAAACATTTAATTCCCATGGTGATCTAAAATACTAATTGCTCTGAAATTGCTATGTAAAACTGTACTAGTTTGGATATAAGGGGAAAAACTTACTGAGAACTGGTAAACACCGATTGGCTGTATAACATTTTCATCTACAGCAAGATCAAACACAAATTAAACAGATGTGATCATTAATAAAAGGCAAGACATTATTCCTATTGTCAGGTATAAATTCGAATCATACTACTAGATAATTGTTCTAGGTATATGTGGTTGTATATATGCAACGTAATTATATACACTACATCTTTGGGTTCTTTCATCAATGAATGTATAGACTATAGAGACTTTGATCACTTACTTGCTTCTCGTGTTCCCATGGCATCCCCCACAAAAGGTTAGAGCTTAAGAGCTAATTCACCAATTGGTCGACAAACAAATGGCAGGTAATTATAGCATTTCTTACACATGGGACATTTGGAGCCCCCAACAACACTCATAGCCCTCTCAATACAACCTACACAAAACATATGGCCACATGCTACAATAGAAAATGGTAAGCATTGTGCATGCTGCAATCAGGTCAAACACAGCACAAAACATACAAAAAGTTCTTACATATAACAGCAGGTTCACGCACAAGGGACCTGAAATAAAAAATCAAAGGAAAAACATGAGATCAAATAGTCTTTTTTTTTTTTCCTCCAAATGCACAAATGATTCATTCAACATATTATATCGTTTGTTAGTACGTACGGAACTTGATTCAACATAAAAGCAAGAACTTGAACTCACCGGCAAATCGAACACTTGAAAAACTTCTCCACAATCTCCTGCATAGCCTTTGGTGTGACATTGTTGCTTCCCTCGGGGACAGGATACCCCTCTCCCCCCTTCAACAGTACGAGAGCATTGTCCTGTACTCCCTCTCTACCATCAACCTAATTGAGAATAAGATCTTTTTACAGAATGTTCGCATTTATTGGAACTGTTAGTTTAATTACTACATCCTAAACAGACCATCACTTCCACCTGCTAATCAGAAAGAAATTATGCCGTTTGACTAGACAACTTCATTTATGGTGTACCCAAAATACCTAAATATGTATGTAATAGGGAAATTTCACTGAAGAAATATATCTTCACTTGTTTCTTTAACATACCCTTTTTCTCACATTTATGCCCGTCCTAAATCAATCAGTGGCATCATATCTGCCTGAGTTACAGCACAAGAGTAAACTCGCCTGCTTAGACTGTGACTCATGATCAACGAGCATCGCAGCCAACCTTCGCCGACCATTGCTATCTGCATGAGCTGCCAGTGCAGCATATGATATCCCTTTACATAGCCTGAGCTGCAACAGATAGAACATGTGATGATATAAAACAAGGAGACATTACTGCAATAGATATGCATTTACCATGTGATAATATCGAGTATAAGCCTGAGTGTGACTTTGGTAAACACAAACCTTATCAAGCAGACCCTCAAGAAGAACTGTAGCTGGAAGATTTGCAGATGCTGTTATCTTCTCACATGCCCAATGCAGTATAACAACTTCCTATAAAAGGTTTGAGGTGTAAATGGAAATAATATATTACTTTACCAAGTCAATTTATGGTAAACCAGTGGACATTCCACCCTACTTTACAATATCGAGTTGAATTAAGTGATTCAATTCTTCTTCTTAATATAATGATACAATACAGAGCTCTCCTGTGTGTTCAAGGAAAAAAAAATAAGTGATTCGATTTACCTGAAAGTAATCTTTTTGTGCATGACAAGTAATTCAGAATGAAAATATGTTATGCTAGAACCTAACAGTGCCAACTTGCACTTCTAAGTAAATTTTTCTGATTAAAAAATGAAAGAGAAGAAAAAAAAGAGGTTACCGAGTTCAGATTAAGGTACTCAGAGATGCGAAATGCCAAAAGGTGCTGATTAGCATTAATGAGATGTCCAATGAGCACTGTTGCAGTAAGCAACTAAAAGAAAACAACTATATTAAGATACATCAGGTAGCAATGATAATATGAGGTTCACAAAGAATCTGGAGGGTAATACAAACCTTGTACTGCTGAATGGTCAGTGGCATTCCAATCTCAAGATCACGAACAGCATTTAGAACTCGCAACATTTTGCACATTTCTTGAAAGTGTTCATGAGTAAATCGACTGCCAAAGCCAACTAGGTATCAATGCCAAGTTCATGTCTCAGCAATAAGTATTCTCTACATAGGAATGACACAACTAAAAGAACAATTATGAGCAAAATAATCGACAATGATACTGTTTATAATTCCAAAGTTTGGTGGAGTGAAGGATTGAATAGAGCTATAACAGTTAAATGTTGCAACATAATGTACCATACTAGCAGTAATGTGAAACACTATGGTACAAGTTAGAAGGCATCACATGCAGCACTACAGCAGTTGTTGTTAGCCAGAAAGCATATGCTCGACTGATTAAGAAGGTTAGGGTCAGAAAAGAGTCATGCTATTTGCGATCTATTTGAGCTAATTTTCAAATTAGAGAAAAACATAATCTGGACAAAATAAGCAAAGCTACCACATATGCAAGAAAAAAAAATGGAGAACCTTATATGGACAACCAATGTCTCATAAACCAACCAATGTCTCATAAACAGAATGTTTTTAAACCCACGATATTTTGAAATAAAAGCTCCACTACTCAGCTGTCTTCTTATATGAATGTTTAGTTTTTCAACACCTAAACTAATGGAGAAACTAATGTTAAATTCCTCTTCAAGATAAGATTTGGCTGAAAACCGTAGAACTAAAAGAAATCTATCAAGCATTACCGTCTTTTCTGCACCTATCCAGGGCCTTGCCCATGAATCACATCATGTAACCTTGTAGGAACTAATTGCACAATTTTGATGATACAAGTGGTAGTTCACAGAAAGAGCCACACATCCTCCTAAAGTTGGACATTTCAAAGGCTTTCGACTTGGTGCCTTGGTCCTTGTTGGAAGTCCTTCAGCATATGGGATTTGGAAGGCATTGGAGGAATGTGATATGTCTTCTGTTATCTACATGAAAGAAATACTAGTGCTAATA
Organism: Chrysopogon serrulatus; assembly: GCA_015844335.1. NCBI lineage: Eukaryota > Viridiplantae > Streptophyta > Magnoliopsida > Poales > Poaceae > Chrysopogon > Chrysopogon serrulatus. Next base: position 61,970 of record JADLZL010005299.1, read on the forward strand.
TTTATCTATTTCCAGTTAACTTAAAATTTAGAATGTGTACCACAGTACCAGTCAAGGATACAAAGTATTCTCCAGCAACAACTTAAAATTAGTAATAAGGTGGAAAAGAAAAAACAATCAGACATAATGACTAACAAATAAGCAAATTAATAGTAACAATAAAGTGCTCAAATATAACATCCTAAAGTCAGAAGAAAGGACCTGCAGAAAGCTAGGCCATATTTAGCAGCTCTCAGCAATGTGCGCTGTCATGAAACATCAAACTCATGGCCAGCAGCATCAATGCAAGCCTCAATTGCCTCAGGCAAGGAAGAAGATAATAGTTGATAGTTGTCATAAGGCTGCAAATGTGAAATATTGATGATGTCTCGTTTAGTGTCTCCATGAGATAAAATGAGATTAATGTCCCAAATGACTAATGGTATTTCTAAGGTACTGTCGACTTGAGATATTGACAGCAAACAGGTCAGTCAACGCCACCTGCATTTTCGTACCAACTAATTGTGCGACAAAACTTGATTTTACTGTGTTCTACCATAGATAACCAATTTCAATTCTGACTAAAAAAAGAGAAATGAACACTGAGTAGAAAAGAGCGTTAGGGAAGGAGTCATTTCCCAATTGCTTAGCATTTTGTGTGGGAACAGCCATTTAGGCCACACCAGTTGGCAATCCATATTTTCAGGTGATATGAAGTGGTTTCTTTCAGTTTATCCTGTTTTCTAGCAATCTTGTGGGGGAGGTGGAAGAGGGGATAATAAAACATACAAAAAGGTTGAGGAGAATATTCTCTTCATAATACAGAAATTAGCAACTGAGGCATTTCCTAACTTATGTTCAGCGTATCTAGAACAACTTAGCATTGTATCACAACTGGTTCACACAAAATGCATTTAGTGGGTAAAATGTAGCATCGGAAAGCTCCTAATCACTAAGATAGCAACAAGTGTGTAGATGTATGCTATATTACTATTACTCCTATAAGACAAACAAAGTACAACAATGAATGATGTTTACTTCCATTCATAATTTATTCACATGGGGAAAGGAAATAGAAATCTTCCGTGGATTATAGAAAGTACCTCTGCACTTTGTCTGTCATAGTGATCTGATCACGAGCATTATACAATAATGCTGCTGGGGACATGCTTCCAATGCCGAAAATACTTGAAGTAGAGTCCGGGACTTGATGTAGAAATTCCATACTTGAGTTAGATAGGATTCTTACACCATCGCACTCACGAATGAGTTTTATGGGTTCATCATAATTGTATTGAAGAGAATCTCCATTTGGACCAACCAGCAACAGCACCTCAGGCCAGTAAAGGAGTACACGGTCTAGTCCACACCAAGCTATCTGTTCTGGTGGCAATTCAGACTAAAAGATACCCAGAAGAAAAGAAAAGGTAGTTAACTAATGAAAAAAGTACAAAACAGTGCTAAAAATAACATAAAGGGCAGAAGCATATGTAACCTAGAGTACCATGCAGTAACTCTTATCTCTATTGCTATCGCTTAAAATGCACAGATTCAGTTCCAAATGAAGAATTGGACAAAAGAGAAGAACAGAAAAGTTACAAGTACAGTTATAGTTTCTTTTTTTTTTTTTTTTTAGGGAGCTTTTTAGATGCTAGGTACGAAGGTGGCACTGAGCACCTAAATGCTCTATTTTAAAGCAGAGGTTGGGAACTGAAATTTCAATTGCTTGCAATATCCGCAGCCAAATAAACACACTGTTCATCATAGACAGTTCTATCTGCTTACTAAAATCTGAAGTGACCCATCAACAAGTAACACAACTAAAACTGCGCTTCTGGCTTCTCAGGCAGAAGACTGCACAACATGAATTAACCAATAAAACAAATTCAGTACCATTTTTATACAGGAAAAATCATCAGCCAGAAACTCCCTACCCATTCAGTCAGCCACAATGCAAACTAATACAAATATCTTGATAATTTATCTTGGTTCAATGCTATCTAACAGTTCAATTGGAGGTTCAACAAAAGAACGAGAGTAAGCTCAGACAAAGATAGCACAGTGCAGTAGAGCTAAATAACTTACACCGCACTGGTACTCGAATATGATCCTCGAGAAATCAGTGGGGATTACAAACAGGCGCCCATCATGTGCAAATGCTGCAACACGCTTGCCATTGGGTGACACTGCCATCTTGTGCACAGGTCCAATCTCTAGTTTCTCCCCAAGCACCTGCATGCCATTCTCTTCGACAGCGATGACCCTGTCGCCAACCGCAAGCAGCACTTCTGGGCTCCCTGACGACATGACAAACTGCGGGTCCACCACTGCCATGCACAGAACATGTTCCTCGTCACCGACGCCCGGGTCGGCGAGGTAACGGGGGTGAGGGTCGTCCACCTCGATGTCAGTGGCCACAACGACGCGGTTGTCCTCCGTGAGGATAGCTACACCGCCGCCCCAGAATAGAACGTCAGCGACGCCGCCGGAGGCCGGTGGGAGCAGGGGAACGGGAGTGGAGCTAGGGCTGGGTCGCAGATCGGGGAAGCGGAAGCGGATGAGCGAGCCGTCGGAGAGGAGCGCGAGGAGGCGGAGGGAGCTGGAGAAGGCGAGGGAGTGGAGGCGCGGGAGCAAGGGTGGCCAGGGAGCGGAGGCGATAGGGTGGGCGGACGAGGAGAAGAGGTGAAGGCGGCGGCTGGAAGGCTCGGAGTGCTCCTGCCGCACTATCGTAGAGTCGTCGCGGCCGGCGGCGATCGGGCCGCCGAATGGCGCGGCGGCGACAATGTGGGTGGACGGGTCGATCGCGGCACCACCGACTCCGGAGGAGGACGAGGTCGCGGCGGCCGCGGCTGGGGCGGACCACGGGAGCGCGAGTAGAGCGTGAGTCGGCGGTAGAAGCGGTCGGAGAGGAGGGCCCACTCCGGCGCAACGGGGACGGAGAAGGACATCACCGGCAGGCGCGGGATCGTCGCCGGCGGCGAGGCGGGAGCGTGGCCGAATCGCGCGCGCGCGGCCGGGCTGGGTCACGCTGAGCTCACCCCGCCAGCCTGGGTGAGATATGTGGACTCGGGGTCGGGGATGGAGTTTACGATGGGTTGTCCGTCTCACTAACGTGTGGGCACCGCACCGCCGCACCGGCCCCACTGCGTGCTGGAGCTGGCTCGTCGTACCTAGGACACGGGCCCCGATAGCCAGGAGCATGTGGGAACCAGGAGCATGTGGGGACTTGGGACGTTCGGTTGGCGTCCCTTTGTTTTAGCGTGGCTTCATGATAGTTGATTGGTTGCCTGCCTATCATAAGCTGATGGTTTGCAGCAGGCGGAGGAAAGAGGAAAGGAAACGCCGATTTTTTGGGTCTGTTGACTGTATGTCGGTTAGCCTGACTTTAGCTTGAGCACAGTTTCCATGGTAGTTCAATCTTCGAGGTGTTTAGTTTCCTCCAAAATGCAATTGGATTTAGTTCAAATCTCTTTCCTCCCACTGATAACGGCTGCATCTTTAGGTCCCGTTTGGTTGGGTGTGAAACTGTTTCGTCTTCTTTATAATTTATAGAGCACGGCGGCCTCCGGCTTCCTTCGATAATTTATGAAGCATAGGAAATGTTTCAGCCTGGAACGAACAAGGTTTACGATTGTGTTATCTACTATGCAATCAACCAAATAGCTCGCTAGTATATTTGTTTCACTAGTTCACAATAAGGTAAGCTAAATAGATCTAGTGTATAAATGAGTATGACTATCTTTTACTGGGAATCTAATGACATTACCACCATATTTTCTCCTTTCTCTCCTTATTGTCTTTTTCTCAAACACCATAAGGCAAGTGGCTTGCGCTGCGTGCATACCCCTAAGCTCAGACACTAGCGCCAGAGGTGTCCATGGCGGACGAAAGGCGAGCTCCATTGACACCCATGTGAGAAGAAGACCAGAAAGGGGGGGGGGGACAAAAGGTGGGAGCTGCGAAGGTGACCGTATTGCTCCATCGAGCCAAGCTTAGAAAAAAAAATGAAGCCCCCTTTCTGTTTTTAGGGCCTACCACGGGGTGCTTTGAGGCCGTGAAAGCTCTAGTTTGGTTTTGACTAATTGATGAAACTTATTTAGACTAACCTTATGTTTAAGTGTGTAGCTAAGATAGATTAGTCCAAGTCCAAGTAGAGACTAAATGGCACTCAAGTGAAGGAGATGACCAGAAGATTGTGATCAAATGCTCCAATTTAGAAAAGAAGAAAGAGACAGAAGTGGTCAAGGCAAAAGGTAACGATCATTTTGCTTTTGGTGCAACTTGGACTGTCTGTCCGATATTTGTTTCTTGTGTTCAAACAAACAAACATACCCTTTACAATAGTATGCTGGTATAGTTATTGTTTTTTGTTGACTGGTGCTTGCTTGACTATTGCCTTTATCTCCTCAATCTTGTGCAGTGGTACCAATGAACCTTTATGTTAATCTGAAGTTGAAAAATCTGAGGCCGCCTTATACATTTGCAAGTGATATCTTTGATGTTGGTTTGATTATGATGTAGACCATGTAGTTTGCTTCCTGTGTCTTATCTTGGTGGCCAGACCAAATGTTTCTTTTGTTCAACACTTGAGGGTAGAGTAAGTGAACTGATGGTTTATGACCATCAACCACATGACTGAGGCCTGGAGTTAACTGCTTACATTGATTTGCTCACTTTCAAACTTCTCTAAACTGAGGCAACTTGTTGGTTATGCAAAAATGACTCCTAGTTCATGGTGGTTCATGAGTCATGACACACAGCCTTCCGTTTAGGCAAACAAACACTAGCTCCAAGTGGTAGTTGATGGTAGTTGGGAAAATCTAACATTTGGGCCAGGCAAATGAACACCTTCACACCACCGGACAACCTCCTTGAACAAGCAAACAAACATGGCTACTTGAACCGTCTGAGCTACCCAGTGCACCTAGGCCTGACTAGTACACACTACACACCGGCCACCCTGGTCCAGGCAAATAAACATGCCCACACTCTCCATAACATGCGGCCATGGGTTCACTTGAGAAAATGTTGGTGCCGCCGTGTGTTGCTGCCGCAGTCCCTTGTCCTTGTTCTTGTTCATCGTGTGTTTGTCATCCACAAACACGAAGGGGTTCCGTCAAGTCATCGCTGCCGAGGGGATTGATCATGGTTGTGGCTCCGTAACTCTACAAGTTCATCAAGCGATTGGGGCTCTTATGCATCTAAATTTGGTGCTTGTAGGTTAATCAAAGGCAAGGATTGAAGCAGGAACGCCCAATGACGGTTCTGCAATCTGGCACCAGTTGGTGTTTCTTCAGATTCAGTCGTTCAGAGGAAAGACAACATGTCCTTTAGGTTCAAAGATTATAGGATTGTGGGCCAGACTGGGTGATGGCAAGAGCATCGAGCACAGGTCGTGCGATCATCAGCCGACGACTATCCCTGTCCGACTGCACTCTAACGTGCAACGTTGCGAGGCTGAAGTTAGAGGACCTCATTCCCCAACATTCACCACACCTCATTCCCCAATATTCACCACAGCGTAACAATCCATCATCTCTTGACAAATGACAATGGGTGACACATGCCTTAATTGTGCAGGAACCACGGTTAGGAACTTAGGATGTCAACACATTTTGACAGGTGGGTATCATAACGTGATAGAGCAGAGCAAAAATTTTATGAATCTCAATCCAAGTTCCAAGTACTTACAATCACAAGAAATCTGCCGCCGGCGTGTTTGGATGCCGTCCTGAGAATCTACCAGGCCAGGCAAGCAACCCTAGGCATAGGATTTCGTCCACCTAGGACCACGATCGTTGCCTGGACGGGGATCTGCCTGGCATTCACAATCCATCTGAGATATACTCAGTATTATAGACAAATCCTCAAGAGTTTCAGTTCTCTAAAGATGCTTTACAGGAACGATGTAAATATACAATACACACTTTCTCTCCATGTTCTGGAGCTTTGAATGTTGACTCCGCAGTTTGCTGAGCATTTCTTGCCGCAGGCTCATAAGAGGCAGTCAAATAACTGCCACATTTTTTTATTGCAAAAAGAGCATATGCTACAAAATCCATACAAACCAAACCATGTAGAGAAGATGAGCTCTATCCAATTGAACGCCAGATACACCTTCGCAATTACACACAGCCATCATCCGAATAATGTACATAGAGGAGAAGCAGAAAAAAGCCTCATTTTCAACCTGCCATTGATGCTGAATGGTACTTGTGAGGATTGAGGTTCGGGAACAGACTGTGAATGTGCTCAGGCATGAAATCATGCCTTGTGAGAATCCCGACTATGGGAGGCCTCTGCACTCGACAAGAAACAGACACCTATCATCAGCCATTGGAAGTTTCCCAAACTAAAGATGGTAATGAATAAATGGATTATAGTAATAATTTTGAAGGCGTAATCACTAGGTTAAGGTTACTCTGAACATATATACTAGCTTAAACACATATATTTAAATATTTAAGAAAACAGAAGATATCAAGTAAACAAAGAACAAATGGTATAACACTGCATGACAAGTAATGAGGTACTAAGCACCTAGAAGGTATATGAATTTTAATGCATCTAAAGCTAGAATCCATGTCATGTATCCAAATTACTAACTTTGTGCGTGTAAACAAATAAATTGATAAAGCACTTGGATCATCGATTACATGTCTAGTTTGTTGATATCAGTTTGCAATTTTCATGTATATGCATTCCATGTCTGACTAAGAAAGTGAGAGAGGTCTCTTACGTCTGGTGTCTTTGGCACAACCAAAAGATGCCTCAACCCGAGTTCCCGGAAAAGGATTGCCGCTTTTGCCAGTGACATTGTCTCAACCACTGTGTAAGGTGATGTATTTGTGATCGGGTGGAGATCCACATACATGTCCATCTCCTCATCAGTGAAATCCAGGTCCTCAATTTTCAAACCTTTACCTGAACCTGGTTTGGCAAAGTCAAATGCACCAAATCTTCGCAGAACGAAGCTACCACTAGTTTTAATCCGTCCCTTCATGAAATTTTTTGCTGTTCAGCAAAACTAAAAGATGAGACCTAGTCACAAGCCCAACCAGTTCTGGGGTGTCTGTTATGGGTGGCTCATCAACCACAGGAAAACCATTGTGGCCTGTTAATCTCAATGCATGAACAATGTTCCCCACCTTCTCAACACCAGAAAAGGTGATTAGTGGGCCAGACACCACATCACCAGCAACCAAGTGCCTCATGTATGGTTCAGCATGAGCCTCCATGAATGGCAAGCCTTTCATCACCACTATCTGATCATAAACTCCCTTGTTAAAGTTATCTGCTATGGTCTTGGATATGAGAAGAACAAGCATGACTAAAGGGAGCATGGGGAGATCATTGGTGAGCTCTAGAAGGATCACACAGACTGACACAGTCATTCTCATTGTTCCACCAAGAAAAGATGCTGCGCCAAGAAGGGCAAAAAGGCCAGGATCAAGATCAGATATGGATCCAAGAAGAGTTCCCACTATGCGCCCATACGTGGCCCCAGCAAGAATAACAGGGATAAAGAGACCAGATGGGACAGCAACACCGTAAGTCACTAGTCCAAGGCAGTAAATAGCAGTGAAGAAGATGAAAAGAGATGACATTTGGAACTCAGTCGATGTGCCGTTGCTGAAGAGATTGCGGATGGCATCATCATTTGTATTGAAGAAGAGTGACTTAAGATCATTGTAATGCCCTGGTGGGCATTGGAAGTTCTTATAATTGCCAGAGCGACCAACAGTAGGACACTGCTCCACAGCATCAACAGGGCATGGAGTGCATGCTGCAAGCCAAGGGAGACCATAGGAACACATTGATGTGATTATTGATATTGTTATAGTGAGAAGGATCTTGAATGGAGCACCTCTCCTGCAGGCAGAGTAAATAATATAGATGCTATGATGTCTTGAAACAAGAGAGAGAACCGAAAAGCTAGGCAAAAAATGTTACAGTTGAGTGCTTACTCGTTGATAATACTATAAACTCTGAGGATCTTGTCCAATAGAAAGTTGAAGAGGCCTCCAAAGATTCCACCAATTATCCCAAGGACTATAATTGCAATTAGATCTGAGTACTGTAGGTTGCAACAGTTGAACTGAGATCAAACATGATCAATCCACCTTGCCCAAAGAGACCACATTTTCCACTGCGACAGAACCCAATCAACCCCCTCAATACCACTGCAACAATAGCGGTTGTAAAGAATGTTCTCCACAAAAGAGCACTTCGCCACCTGTAAAATGATGTATAGAAACATCGTCTTTCAGCGTATGAAAACCGAAAAAAAAGAAATGTATGCAGACTAAAGATAACTATATTAATATCATTTTTTTTTCAATTTCATCAACTGTTCAATCTATTGTAGTTGTAGCCACATGCCCGACTAATGATTATTTGTGGAACAATAAAAAGCATAACACCAAATCAATGTTTGGTAAAAACTGATAGACATTGAAAGTTCATAGATACTGCACCTACAATATTGTGACAATCCAAATATGCAAGATGTCAAATAGTGAAAGTATTTAGCCCAATAAACAAATGCTAACTTTCCTAGAAAGAGGTGCTACCATGATGCTGCTTCTTCAAGAGCAAACAGAACACCGCCAACAGGTGCACGGAAGGCAGCTGCCACACCAGCTGCCGATCCACATGTGATCAAATCTCTCCTATCCCTGTCATTCTTAAAGTATCGTAGCCAATTACAAGTAAGGTGATACTTGCGTGATCCACCCTGACCAAGCAAGTTGGCAATGCATGCCCCTGTATGTACCATGGGCCCTTCCTTTCCTAGCACAAATCCAGCTGAAACTCCAAGTATTGAACCAAATATCTGCAAGCAGAAGATTTCAGAATCAGATATTTCTACAGACAGCTCTATTTTTTTGAACGTAATCTACAGACAACTCTATAACCCATGCTGGTATTGGTACAGTTTGTTGTCAGTTTCCAAAGTAAAATGGTTCTACCAAGTCAAGGAACCTTTCCCTTATTCTAAATATGCAAACATCATATTCTGTATAAGGTTTTCTAACAGAAATGTTTGGTGTAATTTTCTTAAGGACTAAGGACACTCTTTTAGGGTCCCTATCAGCATACACCATCCTAAGATCAAATTAGTGCCACCAGTTTCTGGTCATCTGTTGTGGTCAGTTTGCCTTTTTTAATAAGTAAGAAAATATAAATAAACAATAGTATTGGGCCCTCATTGATGTGAATATATTGCTCATTATCACGCATGATGAATGCTGTAATCAAAATCAATAGCAATATTCTCTCCTACTACTTGGAAGTAAGTTAGCGGTAAGTTTCTTCAGGTTCATATTGCGTCCAAGAGAAGTCCTTTAAGTTTTAGACTATGATATGACATGATATGAATTAGTTGAGCATACTATCCCAGGATCCTTGTCCACAAGCTAATCAGAAAAACGCAAATGGTGTAACCAAAAAGGTTTAGAACATAAGATTCTACATATGGTTCTAAGGCAAAACTTACCTTAACAAAGAGTGTACTAGGAGCTAATATAGAATAGGCATCAACCCCATTAAGATATGCTTTAACTTCAGGAATACCAGACCCAGCAGCAGCAGGTGCAATATAAGCACAGATTGCTGCAGCAGCTGCTGCCAAGACTAAATTGCAACCTCCATACACAAAAAATGCTCTAATATACCTGCACTGGAACAGAACACAATTATTAATTACTTCAAAATATTCTGCATTCAATCCAATAAAACATTTACTAATAATACCAACTTCTTATGCTCCCTAGTTCTCACAGAAGCATTTCTTTTGCACATGAAAATCTTTATAGCTTGCAACCAAAAGAGTCTTTATGAACTTGGTAACATTTCCAATTATAATCACAATAAAACAGGGATGAGCTAAAGACTATGAAGCAAAATATATGACATAGTACAATACCAAAAACAACAAACTGCGACAGTGCGACTTGTCCATCAAAAAAGAAGCTGAAACTTCACCTCTCCTTGAACATAAGATCACTCGTATGTAGCAATTTGAATCCAGCAATGTTCTCAACCGCGAGATTGTTGAAGAAGCCAACAACTCCAGTTAATAGGCCAATAAGAAGCACCAAGCTCCACTTGAGGACAATGTACTGGAATATCTGCTTCTTCTTTCTTGAGCGCCAGTCTTGCTTGAAAAGGTCATTCTCCACGACTCTGAAATATGCAAGATATTGAAGGGTGTAAGAGAAAGAACCAAAGTATTTCTGCACATTTTCTTTATTTTTGTGATTCAGTCACCATTAAACTAGGAAGGTTTATATTATAGGAACTAGTACTAGTATTGTGTACCCATCTTACTTTCCATTTACTTACAGGAGAAAGGAAGATTGGACATAAACATAACTTGGCATACTAAAAATCTACACAGCAAGTAGTAATTATTATAGAGTTGACACGAATAACCAAGATGCGAGCATGAACTACTAAGGAGGCAGTGGCTGAGATACTCTGTCCTAGCTATAACAAGAAACTGTCCCAGTTGCCTATCGCAACGGTTGGACCATGAAGAACAGCTACAGGAACCAGAATCACAACCACACGGTCGCTACTTCCTTGTGCCAGGTGAACTAAAAAGGAACGAGCACTAGAAATTCTAACTCATTGAAGAAGATCAACCGGGGTAGCAACAGCAACAAAGAAGAAGGGGAGAAAATCTTCTTTTTTTCAGCATAGAGGCTGAAGAAAAACCATATATAAAGTATGAACTTGAAAGCAGGCAGGAACAGGAAGAGAAATAGTCAAGGGGGGAGAAAAAAAAAGAATGGAAAGGAGACAGAAGAATGCCTACTCGTAATCCAGGCTCTCGATGGGGCAGACGTTGGCGCCGACGATAGCGATCTGGGAGGTGGTGTTCATGGTGCGCTTCCGCAGCAGCGGCTGGCGCGCCGCGCTCCCGCGGTCGTCGGCGCCGCCGTCGTCGTAGCGGAGCAGGGCGTCGGAGGAGCCGCCGTTGCGGTGGCGCCACGGCGGCGGCGCCCCGGAGCCGTCCATGCTCTCGATGTCGTAGTTGTAGCCCCCTCCCGCTCCGGCCGGCGGGGAGGAGGCCGCGGGGAGTTGCCGTCCATGTCCATTGGACGGCCGCCTCTGCTTCCTGTGGACCCTGTTTGCTGCTCCCTTGCCTTGCCTTGGCGGTCTCCCAGCTTACGCAATGTCCAAGTAGAGCCTGCAAGCCATAATTTGAGATGATAAAGTTGAAAATGATTTGGATCGAGTCGAGCTGATTAATTACTCCAGCGCAAAGAAAAAAGAAGATTTTTTTTGTGACTAAAAAAAGAAGATTGTTGGGTCAACACGTTACTACTACGTACTTGTAGTCTTGTACAGAAGATGGGGAAACTGACAATCATTTGGCACTACTGTATGAAATGCACTCGTGAGCTTAAAGGTTATTATTATGTTAAGGTTTCAGAATATCGCCAGAATTGATTAAGCATGAGATACAGACAGACATACAGACCAAGAAGTTTCTAAAGTGAAGTAACCTAGTCATATACGGATACTGCCATACAGGATCAGACTCTCATGTGAATTTGTAGTAAAAGAAATGTGTTCTTTTTTGTGCGTATGGATGGGTAGCAGATTCGAACGCTAGGCACAAGCAACTTGAAATGGACGGCCACATGTGGGCCATGCAGAGAGGGCCCACGGTCCGGGGACCGCACGGAGGCTGCTTGGCCCACCTCAGCGCCGTGGGTCCTGGAGCCACGTGGAGTCGAGTTTGTACAGGGACTTGGAAATGTTTTAACTGGTGGCTCCCGGAAACGCAACGTATACTAGGCGGCGCATGGTGCACGTTGGTTCCCTGCTGCGCTCCAGATCGGACGGACGAGACGTCACTGTCGCTAGGCCGACCCAACCCAACGACCGAATTTAATTTAATTTAATTTGGTTTAGTTTATTACTGGCCCTTTTGGTTTCCCATCCATCATCATCAATTCGTCATCTGTGTGCAGTCCTCTCCATGTCCATGTATATTATTATTATATCTATATAATAATGCCAATCGTTTTAGGATCATCATGTGTTGGGATTTAGAATCATGGTGACTAATCGCTATGGCTCTTGTATAGATGAGACAAAGACAACACATGGGCCGTATTTCATTATATTCCTGACAATAATATAACAACTACGGATCTCATGATGCCGTGACAGCGACTTGCATGGGTCTACTTTTCTCAAATATCAAATTTTTATTTGGGAAAATTACACCCACGCAAAATAGTACGTACTCCATCCTTTTGGATCAATGTTCAACAAACATTGGGGGGCAGGTACTAATCTGAAACAAGGGATTTTTTCCTGAAAATTTTCCAAGCTGTTTTGGAAATTAAGCGCCTTCTTCTATCGTATATAACCATCCACGTGGAATATTTATATTATGTATGTATTATTATTAATCTGCACCTAGGGATTGCGTGGAGTAAGCAAGTAAGGCTGTCTGCACTGCGGTCTGGGACAGCCTCCTGCCGGAATCATATAGCGTGTGGATGAGCTACAGTGGGTGCGGTATTTAGGCTATCCGCACTCGTCGTCCTCTAAATTCATACTCTAAAAGGAATATTCTGTCCTGGTCAACAAGATTCTCTCCTCTATATTCAATTTTCCCGCACCCATTCACCCTTTATATCCCATCCTTTATATCTTGGGTCCCACATGTCATTCACCATCTGTCTCCATCCCCTTCTCCCTCTCCCCACCGGTCCCATCCTCTCTCTCCCTTTCTTTTCTCCCATCGACCGGACGGAAAAGAAGGCCGCCGCGGTGGTAGTCGGCTCCCGTGGCAGGGCCGCCCGCGGGCGGCCGGCTCCGAAGGCCCTTGGCGGCATAGCAGCGTGGCGGCCGGGGCCTTGGCGTCGTCCGGCAGCGCCGCCCGGCGGCCGCCCTTCCGGCAGCAGCGCCTTGTATAGCTGGCGTGGCGCAAGCGCCCAGCGGCTTCGCTGGCAACGCCGCCAGCCCCAGCGGCTTCCGGCTTAGCCTTAGCCCGCCCAGCTAATAGCCGCTTCGAAGCGCTAACGGCTTATTCCGAGTCGAGGAAACACAGCGGGCCTTTCAGCAGTAGCGCGGCGGCCGCGGCGAGGCGGCAGCGGCCTCCGTGGCAGCCGGAGGCCGAGCTTCGCCTTGGCCGCGGCCCGTCTCTCTCCCACTTTCTACTCTCCATGAGTGGGCGGCCTTGAGCTTCGCCGAGATGGGGAGAAGCGAGGCACGGCGGCGGCTTTCTCACTTTCTCTTTTGTCGCTAAGCCGGTCGTCTCTCTCTACGTCGGCGTGGTGGGCGGGGGCGGAGCCATAGCGCAGAGCCAGACACCCCCCATTCCTAGCGGACGGCGGCGACGAATCCCGCCACGCCGGGCGTCGTAGAGTATGCGGCTGCAGAGGCTCGTCCGGTGGAAACGACCACGGAAGCGCTGCACAGGATGTCTTCTCCGGACCCAGTGCGGTTAGTCTTACTACGCCACCTGCCAGGGTGGCTGGGACGTCCAGTATTTGGAGCGGGATAGCGCTCGTCCGGTACTGTCCAGTGTAGTGCTGCTGCTTTTTGGAGTAAGAGAGAGGAAGGTGGGACCGGAGAGGAGAGATGGGAGGGGAAGAGAGGGAATCTAGCCTGGGTCTCACTTTTTCAACTAGAAAAAATGATAGAATTCACAAACCAAAAACCCAAATTAAATTTCAATTGCACCATTAAATTTGTTTCAATAAATTTTTTAAAATAAGATGTCACATGGATATATTTAAATAAAGTAACAAGTGAGCTCCACAATGAATAGAGGATATATGCGTGCGAGAGAATTAGATATAGAAAAGAAAATCTTGATGACCAGATCTTTTAAAGGATGAATTTAAAGTATCACGAGTGCGGATAACCTAAGAAGGGATCGGACTCAATCGGAGCTGGCTTGGGTTCAAGGGTTTGGTAAGCCTTACGGCATCATTATTTGCCGTACACGGGTCCATTTTTCTCTACAGTACCTTCTACGACTAGTACGAGGCATGTAGCGGGTGTGGGTCCCAACGAGATGAACACTGACCGCCGGGCCTGGACCGCTGGCCTGTAGACACGTCGGATCCAGCCTGGCTTCCCCTATTCGTCCCCCGGTCCAATATAAAACGTAAGTATTCCGTTGTACGTAGTAACTAACTGTGGTTAACCATCTCCCATGATTCGATGACCACCTACTAAAAACGGCCTTTGCTCTTTTCTTTTCTTTTCTTGTTTTTTTTTTTTTGTTTTTGGTCAAATCAGTAAGCTCTTATATCATATATACTCCCATCTCGTAGTATTCTGAGCTAGTCATTCAACAAATGGAAGGAGAGAAATCTCCTCAGCAAGCTAAGCAGAAGAGGAGTCCGTCCCCAGTTTCATCAGAAAAAGGAGAAGAATAATCTCATATCCCAGTTACATACATATATATTCTTCCAAGCAAATTATTAAACGAACGAACATTATATGTAATCATGTTAATTAAGCATTTAAAGCGTCAAGATGCTTAGAGCAAGTGCAGAAATAAAAGCAGGTTGCTTGAGGCAAGGAAGAAGAAGCATACACGCACTATATGCGCTTTTTCAAGAGAGGTCAAAATAAAGATATACAGGACAGGAGCTTACCTTGCTTTGTAGATTGGCGCTGATGGATGGATGGATGAACTAGTTATCCAGCAGCCGGATGAACTAGTTATCCAGCAGCCGAGCTACTTGTCCACTTTACTCAGGATTGGAGCCTCTCTCTCTCTCTCTCTCTCCCTCCCCTTATATAGTGGAAGATGATTAGATGAAGGATGCGAGTTATGGATGGAAGCTTCCAAAGAAAATACAAGGAGTGAGAGGAGAAGAGAGCCGAGCCTGGGGAGTGCTGACTGTAGAAGCGAGACGTCTGAATGATTGAAGTATTCTTCTGTACTATACTGGGAGGATATATAGGAAAGGTCCATAATATCGTTTGTATAGTAGAAGCTTCACTCCATAGCATACCATTGTCATACTCAATTACACATAATCAAAATTCAAAACGGATTATCCTTGTGCATTTATTTATCTACCACTTACTGCCATATATAAGCAGTCATGAAACGTTGCGTGCTTGCATGTATATATATATTGGAGCTAGCTCGCTCCTATTTCAGGTTTTCTTTAAAAGAAAAAACTCTTGGCTTTTCTCCACTGGATGCAAATCGTTTCTACGTGAACCATGTGACCTTGTTGGATGCATCCGTGACCATGATACAGATCGAGCACTTGACAGAGATGTTTTAACTTTCTTTTCTTATTTCATCACGAGAGATTCTTCGTGCTTTCAGAGAATTCGAATATATTTCATCACGCAACTTTAGCGGTATCCCAAGAGGTAAGCAAGTGGTTCTAATTATATAAACGTATATCACTCCAGGTCTGTTGTTTTTACGAGTAATCATTTGGATAACTCACTCTTAGGCCATAAACACAAGGCATGTTCTTTCTTCTTCAGTAGGCATGTTGTTCTTTTCTTCGGGGAAAATATGTGGGCATGTTCTTATGACCTATCTTTGAGGTCTCGTAGGAGGAAGGATAGTCCAATTTGATGGGGACTTTTATAGAGAAAAAAGAACCACTATTGATCAAGAGATTATATTTTTGAAATTTTATTTCAAATTTGTGTGCTTTACAGCCTTTTTGTCCTTTTCCATTCGCGTGCACGAGAAGCCTTCTTAGCAAGGTCAATCATTTTGTACAGAGTTGACAACCAATGCACCGATAGTGTAACGGTTGCAGAGGTTTGAAACATACTTATTCGTTGCTCAAAAAAAAGAAACATACTTATTAGAAGCCTAGATCGTGAATTTTAAGTTGTTCCATCACCAATCAAATCTATCCTATACCTATTGAAAGACTGGACTAGTGTATTCCTATCAGTGTGGGAGCGAGGGATGGATGGAAAATTTTGCTACTTTAGAGTTCAAGGGCATCGCCCCGGCCTTTTAATTGATATCTACTTTAGTTAATATTATAAGAGATATTGCCTAATTATATTTCCATGCTTCAATTATTCCATCCTCGGCCATTAATCGAAAGAAACTCTTCACCCCGCTTGCTCATTTCGGTGTGGGAACGGAGAGCAGGCCTAGCAGTGCTAACAAATATAATCTTGGTGTAAATTAATTTTCATGTCACGCTTTACTTCACTTCAATAACCAAAATGTCCCCCTCAACTTCAATGAAAGAAGGGGAAATAATCGAGTTAATTAATGACAATCAAATCAATAAACAAAAAAATCTGGCAAGATGTGGCAGCAACCAAAAGGGCTTATGTGGAACCGCTGTCCAAAGAGGATGCAATTCTAAAACAATGATATGTTATGTTAAAGTACGTCAAGATTGACCAAATTTATATTAAAAATACTAGTTTTTCTGTTTTAGATTTTAAGACATTTTAACTTTTTAAAATGTATTTTTATTTTTGCTATATGTTCAGATAGTGTATAGCACCTATTAATAAGGATATAGCGTATATCTAAATGCATAGCAAAACTTATATATCTAGAAAAGAAAAAATGTCTTATAATTTGAAATGGAGTACATATTTATTGCACGGAATATGTATCATTATATTTATTATGAAACATATTTTTATAGTATATTTATTTGACGCTACAAATTATTAATATTTTTATTTATATATTTAGTTAAACTTTAGAGAACCTAAAATTGATTTAAAAAAAAAAAAATCAGTTGCATCTTTTTAGGGAGGTAGCACATGATTGTTGGAAGAGGTGAAGAAAGATGCGCCATTTGATTCATAGCGCCGGCTTCGGTGGAGCCAATCCTTCCGTTGTTGCCGCATTCTGTTCGTCCGAGGACCGACGTCACTTGCCAGCACTGTTTCCACTGTGGCCGTTGTGATCGCCGCTGTCAGGGATCATCGTTTTAGTGTGTGTGTGTTTAGATCTATCACCGTTCTAATTTCTATTGCTATCACAGCAGCACTAATGTGATCTCAGGGATCACCGTTCTAGTTTCAATCACCGGAATTTGATGGCCTGATGGGACACGCCGGTTGCTACTATAGCGTAACCATTATTTTTTCTATTATTATTTGAGAAGATAGGCCATATATACTTCAGAATCCAGATTGCAGCACGGTGTGTCCCATCCAGAAAATTCACGAAACAACACCGTTATCACGAAGTGTTCAGCTTACGTCGAAAAAGAAAAAAAATCGTGAGGTGTTCAGCAAATAGCACCCAGAATCGCATTATTATTCATAGAATAGCACTGCACCCACGATAACAACTTGTGAACCGCAAGCCTCGAAGCCAAGAGACCAACTTGTCCTCGAAATCAAATGCACCGAGTTTGTTAATTTAATGTAACTGACATTTTGTGCATGCAGGAAGGAAGGCATTTCCAAACCAAAGAACAGGGCAGACAGACCAAGGACAATGCATATTGATAATATTTCTCCTGGAAGTACATGCATCATCAGCCAGAACAAAATAATGGTTTAGTACATAGGAATGGAGACCTAGGGAATATTTTGTGATTCATGCAACTTATTATACTTTTGAGATGTCTGAAAGATAAACTTTTTGGTTATAGATAACTAACCAGCAAGTTATGTTTGCCATAGCGATCTATTATGTACTGCGAAAGCTGCTATAATTAATCTTTGCTTAAAATGGGATTCATTTCTGTCCGTTTATCTTTCTGTGCTGTATCTATGTATTATATGCCTATGTTATCTCTTGAAATAGAAAAAGGGCAATTTGGACAATTTGAGTGACCATAATTGAATGGGAGATTAGGGGAAAGTAGTTGGAGTGCTGTTTTAAGCACCATTTGGCAAAACCAGTGCTATTCTCTGAACACCAACATAAATCAAGGTTGTTTATGAATTCTCCCAAGACAATAGTCAAAATGTTATCAGGTGCAAAGGTGGTATTTCTGCTCTCCTTTTTTCAAGTAAGTGAACGAGTGAACCTAATCATTCGTCACATCTCCGAAATGTGGTCTTGAAATGTATCTAACTAGGAGAGACGAATAATTGAAGTGGAAAACTCCAGAGTCTAATCCAGACATTATGCATAGAGAAAAGGAGAGACAAGCGCACTTAGTCAAGAGAAGACCAGAAACTGGATATAAACCTGAACGAATTCTAGATCCATTAAAAGGAGACAAAAAAAAGAACACTATACACTGCAACTCAATAATCTCGAAATGAAAGGTATTCATGTCAATTTCAGAATTTTTTTTTAGATAAAGGATAGTTTATACCCGACTTCATCTACTAAGTGGTAGAATCAGGCCAATTATTACTAAGTTTGAGTTAACTCAGAATCTAGAATCTGATGGGCACAACCACAAACAAGTAAATCTAGAACAATAGGCAAGGTTAACTATATCAATTAAAGTATATCAACTGAAGAATTCAAGCTGGTACAACTTGTAACTGTTCTATCTATCTATTCGGTGAACTAAACGCCACAAATATCCAATACACCTTACTACACAGTGAAGTTTTATACCCTTATACTTCACAAACAAAAAGACGTGAACAACAGTGGTTTATTTCTTGTGAAGCCAACTTAAGTTGTAGTCCAGAGTGAACAACAGGAATGGCCTTAAGGAATATTAGGGAAACTAAATGGGTTTTAAAGGCTCTAAAAAGAACACACGCAGTCTAGCTGCAGAAAGAAGCAGGGCTAGCATATGGCAATGTTTCATCTTGCAGTAGACAATAAAATACCAAGACTGTGTTATGTTACTCCACAATAGTAGTAATACAAGCAATCAGAATCACAAAAATTCATAACTGAGACCAGTACCCATTTGGCTCCCATGAATCGGCCCGAATTGAAACAATTTCCAGATAACGGTAACAACAGTATAGAGGAACTACTCAGCAGCAACAGTATTCAAGCTGTCAAAGTCATAACTGCACCTGTTTCACCCTTCTCACATCCGTTCTACACCATAACTATACAGAGGAATCCATGGTGCTTAAAATTGTAGAGAGGCTATACGCAGTTCAAGCTATAAACGTAGAGAAATCGTAGTCACCATAATACTATGTACCCTCAAGCAGAGAGCTAGTAAGCCGCATACCCCTGGGCCCTGGGTCCTCAAGCAGAGAACCAGGAACTCTCACCCTCCTTCAGGGAAAACTGACATAATGATTGGTTAGGACTAGCCGCTAAGAAGGCAGCAGACAGAACGAAACCATGACAGAGCAGAGCTTTCACAGCTCATCGCATGGACATCAGGATGCGCCTAATGATTGGTTAGGACTAGCCGCTAAGAAAACAGCAGACAAAACGAAACCATGACAGAGCAGAGCTTTCACAGCTCATCGCATGGACATCAGGATGCGCCTCTGTTTGGTCCTCTTGGAAGGCTGAGCGCCCTTCGGAGTTTTCTTCAGGTTTCGCCTCACCATCTTCTCGATCTGCTCTATCGAGCTGGACAGCTTCTTCTCCATGAGATCTGCGAGAGCCGGATCAATTGGTTTGGATGGAGTGGCCCGCAAGGAGCACTCAGATGGAGAGGAAGATGTCTTCAGCTTGCCATCCTCCAAAGGTATGGCAACAGCTTGACCTTGCTCAGTTGTTGGCACACCCTGCTTTGCCTGTACTGGAGTTATTGGATCCACAGTTTGGGAAGAATTTTCTGTCCACAGGATCTGCTGCTGAGCTGCAGCATTCTGCAGACGACTTCTCCTATCAATTGCCTGCAAGTTGCAGTTAGTACATCAGTAGATTCATAGTATATAACTTCTACCAATAAATTAAAAGAAGTAACAGACAAGTAAGCACATTATGGATCAACGGTCAGTCATAAAGTAACAAACACAAACATAAAGCTAAATTTGTGACAAAATGTAATCACTGTCAATATTGAAATTAATATTGCCTCTTAAAGGGAACTGACATTCATCCTCCAGAGGATACTTTAAAAGCATTCCAGTTGAACACTACTATATAACTCGCATTGTCCGTAACTGTGTATATATGAGCAACAGCATAAAGGTTCTTCAGCAATATAAGTTAAGAAGATGACAAAACCAGTAAAATAAATTCACTAAATGATGTTCTTGAAAATATCCTCGATAAATTGGCCTTATAAAGCTTAAAACTGAAGATGAAGTCAAAACCTATGCTATGAATCTTTAGAATCTCAGTTTTAGTAGGTCACGTTAAATGAATGGAATTTCAGAACAACCTAAGACAGCATGTTGCAAATAAGATCCTCAGCAGCTGAATTTAAGTTGATGGGTGATGGCAAGTTATCAATGAATTTCTAAACATGATCCTGTATATAACTTCTTAGCAGGACAGCCTGAAGTGGGCAACTTTTTAGTTGCAGTGCATAATTTCTACAACCAAACAAGTACAGTAATTCAGTCATGCCGATGATGCAAACAAACATCTATTATGATCAATTAAATATTCAAACTCTAATACATTTGGGTTAATATGACAACAAAGGGAAGGCATAACATTAGTAAAAGGGAGAACAACAAATTTAGATAAAACTGGCCTTATTGACTATTGAATCTTTCTATGAATAAGCACTTTTAAATTGCCAGAATAAAAGAGTGTTGTCAAAGAATTTCTAAACATGATCTGTATATAACTTCTTAACAGGACAGCCTGAAGTGTGTGACTTTTTTGTTGCAGTGATCAGTTTCTACAACCAACCAAGTACAGTAATTCAGTCATGATGCAAAGGAACATCCATTATGATCGGTTAAATTTTAAACTCTACTATAATTGGGTTAAGATGACAACAAGGGGAAAGGGATAACATTTTAAGTAAAAGGGAGAACAATAAATTTAGATTTAACTGGCCTTATTGATTAATGAATCTTTCTGTGAATCTAAGCACATTTAAATTGTCAGGCACCTAAATTGAATATTGCTAGATGCAAGACAGAATAAAAGAGTCTTGGTAATGCCTTGTAAGAGTATTATTGCTATGTTATTTGTCACTATAAGAATCTTTTGCTATGACTTGCTGCACTAATGATAAAGTCCACCTGTATATATTTCTCATTCTATGTCATCAAGGCAGCTAACATAATTGGCATATCCTATTGTATTATAGAATAATAATGTACAAGGCTTCACATTCTGAATACCAATTACCAAATCTACACCATAACCTATCTACTCCATAACCAGGCATTCTGAACACAATGACTGACAACTCAAACATTTCAACGCTGTAGCATATTATAGAGTACAGTTCATAAACCAAATACAACAATATGGAACTAGACATTAGCAGAAATGGTGATGGTGTATTGGTGTGCACTGAATCAGAGAAGAACGCATAAAACAGCAAGGAAATAGTTCACTACCTTGACAATTGATGTGATGTCCCGGAGTGGGGTCCTTGGATACCAGTCAGGCAAGGGGCTCCTCCTCTTTGGTGCATCTCTCACAGCTCCCACTGGTGGCACATTCTCCTTGTTGCTTGACAGTGACAGGGCCTGTCGAGCCAGCGGCTTGACAGCACCTTTCACCAGCACAGCTCCTGGCGATTCTACTCTCCTGATAAAGAACCCACCACCAGAGATGTCGGCCAGAGCCGGCCTGCTGGCAGTCCTCACTTCATGCATCCTGTAGTACTGGAAGAAGTGTTTATATAAGCACATCAGTCATGCAAGAGACCAAAGAATGCATAGTCAGATAAACAAATGAACCCTGAAATCACAGCATCTCTTACAGTTGTTCTGGTCTCTGCCCTTTCTTATTCTTGGTGCTCTGAGTCCTGTCGCTCTTCTCCTGGATCTACAGAAGAAAATTTTCTCCTATATCCATGCAAGAAATTTTCGGATGAAGCTCACAAGCAGAATTCAGGAGGACGCGTGAATAACTAATGCACCAAAAATCTCCTCACCTTTCTGTTTGTTCCCGGCCTGGCCTCTGTTCTTTCACTACGACTCTAAGATTGCCTACCTGCAAGAAAGACGCAACACATAGAAGACCAACGTATAAGCATCAATATCACGAAAAAATTCCCTCAAGAAACACGATAATCATTTCAATCCGCGTCGATTCTACTCAGAACCCCACCTAAATCCTCTAACTCCAAGGAATTTACACATAAAGAAGCTGCAAGGCACATCTGAAGAAAGCAATTTGAGGGCGAATCAACAAAACAAGAACCAACCGAATCCCACAACCATTTCGCGATTCTCACCTCGGATAGATCCCCACAGCTCCGGACCCCGCACGGCAATCTTTACCCTTCTGCAGATCTGCAAGAATACGACCAGAGGAAAACCCCCATCACCAAATCGCTCGGTTTATTGCAACCAAACACCCACATCCAAATCCTCCGAACCACCAAAAAAAAAAAAAAAAATACTCACGATTTGCTCGGCTCCTGCCCAGTCCGCTTCGATCCAATCCCCGCGACGACTACTCCCTACGATACAACCCCGATTCGGGAGGGATTTCTGGGTAGATTTCCTAGGGTTCGTGCCTGGTGCTACTACGATATGTCTGTTCTTGTTGGGGTTTGACCGTTGGTGGAGGGTGGCGCAGGCGGGGCTTTTTAACGGGTTCGAAATTCGAAATTGCCGAGACCAGCAGATCCAGGCGTTCATTTGTTTGAACAGAGTGATGGACGGGCAGGATGGTTCCGGTGTATGAACCTGGTGCATGTTGTGTGATGATTTCGAATTTTTTTGACCGTTTATTATTATTATTATATTATTATTATTACAGCGGCACATACCATTTTCAACATTGGAATTGCCCCTATTTAGACGTTAGGACCTGAATAGACGATCATAATTTTGGTGTTTCTGCCCTTGTCTTTAATGGTGATTTTACCCTCCTTTTAACTTTGTGATTTACTATCGTCATTTTGAAATGAATCGATCGTTTACCCGTAATTTACAGCATGCTAGATTAAATGGAAAAGAAAAAAAAAAAGAAACCCACGCAAAAAGGTAACAATACCTTGAGAAAATTTTCTCCTTTCTCGATCAAGGGTGTTTGGATGGGACAGATAAAAGTTTTACCATATTCTATCAAATCTTTAAATAGATACATGCCGTATTAAATATAGACTAACTAAATAAATAAATAATTATACATATTGCAACTATTTTATGAGGCGAATCTTTTAAATCTAATTAGTCCAAGATTTAATAATGTAATGCTACGAAGTAAATATGTGCTAATGATGAATTAATTATAATTAAAAAATTTTCTTGTTGTGTCTTGACAAATTCTGTAATTTGTTTTTTGTTAGTACCCGAAAAGTGGCGAAAACCCCTTTTCGATATCTCATGTAACATCTAATGTAACATAGGCAAAACTTTTGCCACTTTGCATCCAAGCACCCCGATTTGAAAGATATTAAATGTGTATTTTCATTTAAATTCTACCTTAATCTCTCTCAAACTTTACGAATCGAGGTGTATTTGTGTATAGCCAAATAAGATTTTAGAGGCCTATTTGTTTCGCGTATTGGTAGGAGGTTGACCATCGGGAGGGGAGAGGTGAGTAGGGTTTTTAGGCCTTTCACAATGTTACCTTTGAGTAGCGCTAAAATAGGAGAGAGAGGATATAAGCATCACTATCCACACTGCAGCATGCGGTGCCAGCTCCAAAAAAACTAGGAGCAGTGCAACTACTTGCACCGATGCCTGCTCTGTAAAAAGCTAGTAAAAGTACTGACCTGGTCCCACATCTTGCTGCAGTATACAACTGTTGAGGATTTTTTTAATCATTCCAATGTCTATGTTTTGCATGCAAGAGAATCTGGACAGTGAAGCTACACACTGCAACGTTTTGAGACCGATGCCGATTACTGTTGGTGGGGGCCGTAAGATTCTTTTGAGCACCACTTCACATTGGAGAGGGCCTTTAGGCTATCTGCACTGCATCCTTTATATCCATCCGGAATGAGCAGATGGAGGAAAAAAGTCCCGCAGCGGGTACGGTAAAAACGTCCTGGGAGCATTTCGTCCGCCATACATGGAGAAGGTACCCCGTGCGTGCGCTAACTGCCAGCATGGCACGGAGCAGTCACTGCAGCAGTACGGAGTGCATGCAATCACTGCAGCAGCATGGACCCATCACTGCAACACCACACGCAGCCACATGCATCACGGACATCCATGCAGCACACGCAGCAGGTGGGTCCCATTTTTTTCAACTAACTAAAACACGTTTTAATTCACAAATAAAAAACCAAATTAAATTCCGATTGCACCATTAAATTCGTTTTTAATAAATCCTTCAAAACAAGATCTCATATGGATATATTTAGATAAAATTTATAGAAAATGACAAATAGGGTTGTTGTTGGTAGTTGGTATAGAGTATGGAATATAGAGAATGATGGATGCGGAAGAAATATGTATAGAGGAGAGAATCTTAATGACTAGGATGTATAAAGGATGAAAATAAAGGATGATAAGTGCGGATAGTCTTTAGTGGCTCCCGACGACGACGTGACCCTCCCCACCACGGCACTCGACACCTCGGCGACTGAGGGCGTCCGCAACGGTGTTCTCCTAGCTAGCTATTTGGACGACGTGGCGGAGAGAGAACACTGAAAAACAACTCGCTAGCGCCGAGTTACTCGCCTAGCTCACACAGATACCCATAAACTGAGTGCCTCTGACCGTATGGCCCAGGCTTCACTCACCCTGGGCATTCGGTATTTACCGAACCAATCGGTTCGGTAATTCGGTTCTCGGTAATTCGGTTCCTCGAAAAATAGGTACCGATCGGTTCCTTCGAAAATTCGGTACTGAGAAAATTCGGTTTCGGTATTTTCGGTTCGGTTTCGGTATTTACCGAAAAATACCGAATTGATCACAAAGACCTATAATTGCATGTTTAAAAGCCAATTTTGACATAATTTTGTAGAGAATTATGGTGCCAAGTATACACATATAAAAGTTTACAAGACTATAAGAGTAGACTACCACAAATACATAATCTAATAGTCGATAATAGTACAATTAATAATATAATAACACTCATGATTATCACATTTCAGGTAAATTCGGTAATACCTCGGTAATTCGGTTCGGTTTCGGTATTTACCTCGGTACTTCGGTTCCTGGAAACTCGGAACCGAATGGGAACCGAATTTTTTGGTTTCGGTTCGGTATCGGTTCGGTTCCAGATAAATTCGGTTCGGTTCTCGGTTCTAAATCGTGCCCAGGGTGAGGCTTCACCAACGCGAGGGAAAAAAAGTAGCTTCAGAAGAGTATCATTGAGGACGCCCTGAGGGCTTCACCAAGCTAACAAGTCAGTCACTGCATTGGGCAAGCCCTGAGGTG
This sequence comes from Chrysopogon serrulatus, assembly GCA_015844335.1. NCBI lineage: Eukaryota > Viridiplantae > Streptophyta > Magnoliopsida > Poales > Poaceae > Chrysopogon > Chrysopogon serrulatus. The sequence goes on from JADLZL010005299.1 coordinate 87,266, forward strand.
CCACGGGGGTGGTTGTGGTGGCACGACAATTATGAGGGCACGTACAACGGTAGGTTCAACATCGTCTTTATACGGTAAAATTTGCAAATACAACCCCGAGCGACGCTGGAGACGGCAAGGTCGTCGTCTCACGAAAGGACGACCCAGGCTCGTGCTCCCAGGTCTGGAGGCGTCTTCGTCGCGCGTTGTATAGGGAGTCGTCGATTCAAGCGTGTGCTCCCTGGATCCCCAGCGTGCGTGCGTAGGAGTGCCACGCGCGCCCGTTCCTGATATAAAATGGTTTATTAGCTTCTTCCCTTTCTCAATATAATACACAAACATGATGAAAGTTATAAAATCGATATAAAATTGATACCAAATTCAAAAATTATGGTTCAAATTTTATTAGGTGCCTTTCAATCAGAAATATAACCTAAAAATGATAAAACACATGTTACACGTTGAATTTTTTTCATGTATATTTTATTTTGTGGTTATATGTCAAAGTTTTGAAAGAAACAAGGATAGACAAAAATTTATATAATTTATTATATTTTATATCGGTATATGAGCATGTTGTCATTGCTGATTTGACAAAGTTGTGATAGTTGATCCATTCTCCATCAAATAACAACACAATAGCATATAAAATGGTATTTATAATTAATCTTGGCTACATGCAAAACATTAAATAACTTGCAAACGATCTCTTGTGCGTGGGTTTATACGATCTGTCGTTTTAGCTGTCTGCACATCAAATTTAAGGCACTTATAAACGATCCCCCGTCTGTGGGTTGTACATGTGGCTGGAGTGCGGCTCCCTGGGGCGCTACGCGGGTATGGGTGCCTCTTTGTCCATCAGAATCAGTGAGTTGGTTCGTTCATTGGCACGTGCTCCCATCCGCCTGGCGAGCCAGAGGATAGCAGGTGAGGGGCCGTTGGCACGTGCTCGAGTACCAAACAGCTAGCAGCGATCGCTGCCGGCTGGATCTCATCTGATATATTATGATCAATCACCCTAGGCCGGTGCCGGTGGTGCCTTCATTGGTTCCATCAAAAAAAAAAAAAAAAATCCTTCAATGGTCTTGTCTCCTTCCAAGTCTCTTGTACCATCAACCAGCGGCATCATGGGCAGCAGCCATATCTCTCGACTGTTACAGGTTTATTAGTCATCTCGGTCGACCGACTGTAGCCATCCGATGTCCATCCGGCCGTCCATGACGCATAAGCTACTATTACTACTCCTGTTCTGTGATCCATCTTTTCTTCCCAAAAAAAAGGTGCTTGTAGACAAGTCCTATCGCTATCGGAAGCGACGAGCGGTTTCGAAATCAGCCATGCATAGCCATTAGCCCAATACCAATGTTTTTTTTCCTCCTTTGGCATCAATATATTATATATATACTCCCTCCGTCCGTATTTAGATGTCGCCGTGGGATACGTGCCACAAGTTTGATTTGATTTATAGAAAATATGTACAATATTTATATCTCCAAATAATTTTGTTAAAAAACTAGATCCAAAGATCTTTCCGATGAAACTAATTATGATACTAATCGATGATATTTATTATTTATTAAAATTATCGGTATTTGTTTTTCGAGAAGCGAAGCGACAAGTATCTAGGGGCGGAGAGAGTAGCTCTACCGTACCCTGTTCGCTGCAGCTGCTTCGCAGCCACAGCCATTGCTTGAACAGTTCCTTGCAAGAGAGGTTAGCAGCGAAAGCAGCTGCATCTTCTGGAAAAAAAAAAGTTACCTAACAAGTTTTTTATTATTACTCTAGGACCCTGGACCCTCATTTGAATTGGAATGGAACAAAAAAAACAATATCGAACATTTAAAAGCTCCTACGAAGCTCTTTACAAAGGAACAATCCCTTCAAAATTTCTACGAATTGGGTCATCCTGAAAGAAATTTGGAGGAAACTAAGAGTCTTTTTAAATCATGGATTCTAGAGACGTAGGAATAGAATGTCCTGACCACTTGAATCGTATGGATGAGAAAACAAAAGAAACTGCAGGATAGAATATATATTTAGATGGAACGTAGAAAGAAACACAGGAGTTCCATGAGAGTGATACACAGAAAATTCAAACTCTCGATAAAGCTTCTCCAAAATTCCTTGGCAAATGTGTCATTTCATAGAAATTTAATAAAATTTGAAGGAACCCAATCCATTGTTCCAAGGTTTATAGAAAATTTTCCTATAGGATTTCAGTCCTTTAGAATTCCTGTGTTTCCTTTGCTCCAAGGGCTTAAAAATGAGCTGGATTTCTCTGACCTTATTGTCTTGTTTCCTCTGTTTTTTCTACATTGCTTACAAAGGTATTTTCTAAACTTCCTTCTGTTCTAAAATCTTGAAGAACTTGCAGTGCTAGGACATATCATTCATATGCTTTTCTTATTCTTGTGTTTTTAAGCCCTTTTTTTCTCCCAAAGGGGGCATAGTTTGGAGCCGATTGCTGTAACTATTTTTTTTTAGCTTACAAAACTTTTGCTATTCATTAGTCTCAAAAAAAAAACTTTTGCTATTCATTTTTCCACTTGGTATGACTGGCCCACGACAGCTCCAATGGCTCGTGCGGACGAGAGTTATAACAATTGTACCTTCACAAACCCATGATCCACCAACCCAAAAATTAATCTGCTTTAGCTAACCCCGAAATTATTGAGCTGGATTGACATGGCATCATTCCATATGACAGACAATGCAGAGGCTCATCCGCTCATATGATTATTCTCTAAAAGCAACGCACATCCATCCACTTATCAACAGACAACAGAGGATCTGGGTACTAGTAGTAGCAGCAGGCAAGAGTTTGCGTAGCGTAGGGCGTCTTGGGGTTTGTGTGTATTCCAATTTCCATAGAGCATGTCTGAGAGAACTATTTTAACGTCTTCTTGGGTACAGTATAACATGATATATACCGTCGAATTCTGTCCATATTTTACCATTTTCTCCTCTTTTTCTCCCCGATGATTGAATGTAAATCGATTCATATACAGCATCAAAAGTTCAAACGTCCTTCGGATGCACCAAAATTATGACCTGGTCATGAACAGAATTGTCGGCTCAGTGGAACAGGGGCAGGATTCCCCATTGATGCAGGAACCCTTCGCCGGTGGTCACTTCCAGAACCAGGAGAGCCAGCACGGCCAGCATCGCAGCCCGGCCATTCCAGGTCTCTGCGCTCTTTGTCCAGCCCCACTCCCACACGATCACCGGAGGGGGGAGCTCATCACGCTTCGAGTCGTATGCTGCTAGCAGCTCCTCCACGCTGCCGAGGGGCACGAGAGACTGCAAATGCAAAACCACAACACGTCACTTAAAACTCAAGCAAATTGGTTTACAATAGAGCAGCTATGATGTGAGCTAAATGATGCGCCATCATATCATGAATTTGGAAATAATGTAACCTATTTCAGCTCACAGGACATTGTCTTAACAGCAAAGTGACCTAACGTTTTATTCACATCTCATATTATTCATTCAAGAATAGCAAGATTCTTTCTCGAGATGGGCAAGTTGCAAGGAAATCTTGTAAGGTGCTTGGACGTGTGACCCTGTCCAAATGCATGACCTTGGGGCTGTTGGGGGGTGGTTGTGGGGGGGTGGTGGTTGGGGGGGGGTTTGTAAAATGGCAGGTGCACTGTTATCGAACAGATGATTTTGTGATATCTCTTTCTTTTTATCTTTTTACACAGAAATATGCAGTTTGTAACTATTCCTTGTTTTCCCAAAAGAACAAACCAACTTGTCCTAAAACTCTGTCGTCTTCTTTTCATCTTAGTGCATCTAACCAATGAAGGTAGCCTTATTATGTGAGTATATGGTTAAATGCAACCTTGTGTTGGCCAATAACCGAGAAGTGGGTAAACTCAACTTTGGATTGCATTTAACTGAGGAACCATCTCAACTCTGAACATATTGCTACATATTTGAAACCACCATTAAGTTAAGAACAAAACACTAATACGCAAAGCATCTGGAAATATCAATATTTTTTTGATCAATCATGAATTAGAAATAAGAATTTTATTTACCATGTGCTAGTTGTTACCTGCCGAGCCTCAAGATTGGAAACTGCCATTGCGCCAACATAAGGTAGGCTTTCAATAACAGCATCAGCAAGATCCGAAATGAATGTGGGTTCGCAACCTAATGCTGGAACTCGTCCCCAGTGCTTGATGCCAGATTCTAAAGCCAACTCTTTGTACTCCACATCGATTTCTTCCAAAGTTTCAATGTGTTCGCTGACAAAACTGAACAGGGAAGACCATGAGGAAAAGGAAGATTATCCGAGTTAATTTTGTGGGAGAGAACAATCAGCAGCAAGATGGCAGATGTGAAGGTTATAAGAAGCATAACACAGACAGGACAGGACTTCAATCAAAGATAACAGGAGCTATGTTGAGAGAAATAGTACCTAATGGGAACAGCAAGCAGGCTCTTCACCCCTTTCTGCCCAAGCTCAATAATTGTCTCATCAGTGTACGGTTTCAGCCATTCCACTGGTCCAACTCGACTCTGTTGATTCAGAAGATTGATTATTAAAAGAAGAGAGACAACCATATTTGGCCAATGCCATTACTGTGAGAGATCTGCACTGACCTGATAAGCAAGTATGCACGGATTTGTGATTCCTCTTTTTTCCAGTTCTTCCATGATAAGATCGATACACTCTTCCATTTCTGCTTTATATGGATCACCAGCTTCTTCAACATATGCCAGAGGAACTCCATGAGCACTGAAAAATATCATAACCTGCAAATGGATTTCCCAAATTAGATGGGCCAAGGTTTGGATGGCAAATGGATGCAAAACCAAAATATTTCTGGTTTCTTGTTACTAGAAGCCTTCTTCACTTTAACATTAGTACATTACCACATTATTTGAGGAAATATTCCCCCGAGGGGAAAAAAACTTTAGAAGAGACAATTTGCTAGGTGTCTAAAGAAGTTAAGCCTTCTACCTTTTTTCTCTTTTAAGATAATATATTCCACTCCTTTAAGCAGTACTGAGAGCCTTTTGCAAGCATTGGCAGCTTGGTGGAAATGGAATTGTGCTTTGTTTGAAGAATAAGAGGGATTCTGGAAATTGAAGTAAATGTCCACCAATTCCAATAACCTCCTACCTCTGTGGCCCAAGAGAGAACCACAAGTGCTTGAAGTCATGGCTCTTCTTACCTTTTGGGGTTCTGGAAATTTTGTCAATTCGTTCTCAATCAAAGTTGCCATAGCCTTGATATATCCTTCACGTTGATACCAGGAAGGTATAACTGTATGTTGCATATTCACGAGGTATTCATCCTCTCTAAAGGAAATTGAAAATTACATAATCACATAAGTATCAATTTTCTATGCATCAGAAATACAGGTATCTGTAATTCCAAATATACCTGAATATGCTCTCCAATAAACGTAGACTTGAACCACTAGTTGATATGGAGAACTGAGGGTATAGAGGCAACACAACAAGTTTCGTGATTCCATCCCGTTTTATCTAGAATGCAATGAGAACAAAACTAGTGAGCTCACAAAAATATTTTTCAAATAGAAATATACTCACCCCATTCCAAATTATAAGACGTTTTGGCTTTTCTGGGTACATAGCTTTTGCTATAGATTTGGTCATTTAGATATACATGTCTAGAATACATAACAGAAGTAATGTATCTAGAAATGCCAAAACATCTTATAATTTGGAACGGAGGGAGTATCATATATGAACACTGAACGACCAGAAAGTACCTATATTTATGTCTAGAACAGCATTCACATAGAAATGGTGTCATGAATACAATGCCATAATTATCTAATTGTTTTGTATCTAGATAGAATAGCATTCATGCTGCAAATGGTTTCATACAACTACTGAAACTGCAATCTGTATCTCATATGCTTCTGCAGATGTTACAAGGGAAAAACATTTCTACAAACAAAGCGTCTAGTTAGAAACAGTGTTCAACTCAACGCACTTGATTGATATTATGACTTGCATTACTAAAGAACAATTGAAAATTACAGGTACAATTTCACTCTAAGATGGTAAAAAAAAAACTGGAAAATCAACAGAACACAGAAGTGTTTTGGGTATATTCCAAGCCCCTACTTGTTCTATGGCTTCTTCAGTGAAGGGATGCCAATACCGCATTCCAACGTACACCTTGGCAGGAACATCTTTTCTATGTAATGCCTCCCTCAGTGCTTCAGCCTGCACAATTAATAAAAGCCATCAAATGGGAGCTCATAGTGCAGCTTCAGACATATTTTAGACATTTTAGAAAAAGCGGGAAAACCATTAAATATTCTCTGAACTACTAATTTCAATAAAGTAATATAGCTGACCAGACCAGAATTACACTAAAACCCCAAATAATGTTTTTCACAGTATAAGATCACCGTAGTGGCAATGAAGCATAGGTGAAACAGCACATAAAATTCTGTGTCATCTCACAGTATAAGATCACCAGGACATTTCCTAGATCTAACCCATGAGTCATCACAATGTCAACCCACTTGCTGGGAGAGTCATTTGTCAACTAAGTGCGAAGCAGCATGCAGTTACTTCAAGTTCCATGAAAAGACAAAGACTCCATGTGACACTACTGGAAGGGTCAATTCGTCATGTCACTACAATAAGGGCTCTGGAATTAATCAAAACAGAAATAGTTTTGCCATTACCCACTTGTGTCCTCTCCAACTCTAGGCAAACAGAAAATCCACATTGCTATGATTCAATGAATGGCAGTTGTGCTAATTGGCAATTTTGAATTAGACCACAAAAGGTCACAATATACCTGTGCATCAGTAATTTGACGGAGAGGAGAACCACCACCAATGGATGCATAACCTTCCTTACTCTTTGGTGCTCTCACTACCGATATGAATTTTGCAAGTGGCTTCTGCAGAAAGCTTAAAGAGCCTAGGAAGACGGATAATGTCCTGCAATCATGCATCATGTGATATATAATTAGAAGGAAAATACCTACATTAGGATGTAATCGGAATACAGTAATAATATGCATCGACCCTATCTTTGAATCCATCTTTCTATCTCAAACATTCATAAAAATGATGTTACAAAGCTAGGCTCAATGTTGATTATGAAATACAAATAAGCATTGCATTCGCAGAAAAATAGTATTATATAGCTGGACTCTCTGCATATCGGCAATATATTGAACTTGGTGCACATTCCAGTGAAGATTTAAGTAACTGAGCATTAATTATTTTTGCACCAAAATTGGTAAATCTGCAAGGTAACAACAGTATGAAAAAAAATATGGCAAGTCAAAAACTTAGAAGCAAGTGTTGCTTTGCTGTTAATTACCGGATCTGCAAAAAGATTGAACAAGAAAGGCTGCACATCGTCAAGAGTCTCTGGGCCCCCAAGATTCAGCAAGAGAACACCGATTTTTTCATTGCCAACAAAGAGTTTTCTCAAATCAGATTGGGAAGTAAGAACTGCCTCTGATGGTGATGAAAATCCTTTGAAGTGATGCCTCAAGTCAGGAGAAGGTTGAGAAGACCACCCCAAGTTGCATTTGACAGCAATTCCTGGGCGGTCACCAGCTGAGCAAGGCTTAACTGCATGTATCCTTGACAGATTGACCCTGTTTGGCACAGTAGCTATGTTAAATGGCATTTCATAGTCATTTAAAAAGTACAGCCTATGCATATCAATTATCATCACTGCCGCAGTTCATCAAGAGAGGCGCGAGTGATGCAGGGCATCGGATACCGCGTGCATCCCTTGTTATGCTGAAATATCAACATGATCATTAATAGAAACACCATAGCTCATTTGCGCAGCCACAACAAGTGAATTACAGGAAGATGGTCACTGCATGCTACGGGAATGAACCGCACAAGCTATCAATCATCGAGGCAGAAGAGAGTCATTAGCAGATCTAGTACATCCTTTTGCATTAGCATCAGCTACACAAGTGACAGATCTAGTACATCCTTTTGCATTAGCATCAGCTACACCCGAGAAATGGATAACGAGTAGTATATATACCAGGCGGAATTCCGGGGAGCAGGTCTCTTGGGGAAATGCGACGGCCCGGCGTCTACCCTCCCCATGTCCACCACGCCCCTCGTGCTCGCCTGGCTCGACGACCACATCCTCTCCCTCCTCCCCTGCGCGTCAAAATGGATCCACCCGCGTAAACCCACCACCGCAGAAAGGCACAAAAACATCCCCGTGAGCGTGATGACGAGTCTTACCTCGGGTGGAGGCGGAGAGAAGAAGGGCCGCGAGAGGGACGGGTCGGTCGAGGAGCCTCGGGAGGGCTCGCCGTCGCCGGAGACGGCGCGCGGGTGGGAGAAGTGCGGCGGGGCCTAGGCGGCGGGGCTGGTACAGCCAGCGGCGTGTCGCGACCTGGGACGCAAGTGACGAGACGAGACTGAGGAAGAAATCATCCGCAACGGTTGGTCCCTGCGTTTTTGGAGGGTTTTAGCTTGCGTGGATCTGGTGCGAGGTCACTGACCAATGGGCCCCCGCGGGTCCGCGGGCCCCGCTGCTAAGTGACGCTTGGGTCTGGCGGGACGTGGAATGTTCAACGCCTCCCGCGCAGGCACGGTCACGGAGAGGAGAAAAATTATCTCGGTGACGTTTTACGGTGCAGTCCCTGAGGAATCGACTTTTTGTGTGTCTGCAAGCGCTGTCTAGACTCTAGAGAGAGACTGGAGATTATTGTTCCTTCTTCCAGGTCACTTTCAGGCTTCAACAACGCAAGCGAAGCGGATATTGCTTGCGCCGCAACGACGCAGTTCCTTCCACAACACCAGGATCAGATTGTATATTGTACCTATTGTCTCCTGGATATGGATATCGTTTCGTTTGGTGAGGACCGATCGAGGAGAGGATGCGCAGCCATGCCTACCTTGCATTTCCACCGTTCGGATCTCAAAATGCTGTTCGGGACACTCCACGGACATTTTAATTTGTACGGCATGGGCACCAACCATCAATCAGATAGGGATGTCCATCAGATATTCAGGCCTGAATGCCATTCTTCCTGCAGTGGCATTGGCAACTTGTCCATCAGACATTCGGCTTGAATGCAAAGCGATTATTCTTCCTGTAGTGGCAACTTGCTCCACTTCTAGTTCGACGAGAACTGAATTTCAGTTTACAGCATTCGACCACAAAGGACTATATTCAGAATCAGAACGCTGACAGCATTGCCCTTCCCAGACCCAACCACAGTGTCAACATGCAGCTGAGCAGTAGTAGGTACAACTAGCTCTGTCCATAAAAAGAATATAATTCTAGATGCGTTCTTGGTTAAGACGTCTGAAATTTCATCAAATAGATAGATAAAAACTCAATATTTATGACATCAAATAAGTATAGTATGCAATATACCTGATGATAAATCTAATGATACTTATCTTGTCAAACTCATGATACTTAATTTGACTATAATAGAATTGTATTTTCTTGTGGACGTAGCCATTCTTGATTAATGTGTCTAAAATTTGACAAATATATTGATAAAAAATAAATATTTATGGCATCAAATAAGTACAGTAAACAAATACCACCTGTTACCAAAATTGATAGTTGATAAAGATACTTATGCAATAACCTCTTTTGTTTTAAAAATGTGCTTCTGCTTCACATTTTCAAAATTTCGACATGGCTGATGATATGCTTAGGGGTTGATTAGTAGGCCAAACCAGTTTATCCCCGCATCGTTTAGTTGTCTGGCTTTGTTGCAACAGCATGATTAGTTTCCCTTCTCGCATCTTTCCCCTGCACGGGGCCGTGCATTTGAGGCTGTCCTGATGTAGGCTCTTCATACATAGGAATCGAGCTTCCCTCTTCATACAGGACGACTTGATTCATGCAGGATAAAAGGGGCCATGTGTCAGACACACAGAATGAACTTTGATCCATGCATCCGAAACATTCCGTTAGGAATCTCAAACCTTTTTTGGATTTTTGAGTTCCAAAAGGACAATTGCTTGAGGGTAAATATCGTCCATAAAGACATAAACTTCAACGGAAATAGAAAACACTAATTGTGATCATCAAAAAATCATTTACACTCATGGACTAGGACCGAGCACTCAAAAACAAACCACCAACTATGACTATCCATTCCAATCACACAGGCTGCAACTCCGTTTATTTTCCGAAAATGGCCTACACTCCCATATTCATAGTTCGAAAAGATGGGCACTTGAGCAGTCAGTCAGTGCTACTACTTAAAACCAACCTGGGCAAACTACAGCTGCATCGATGAGTAACCTACCCGAGAGTCGCAGGAAAGCATCAAGAAATTTGTTCTGCATCGTGACAGCGTCCATCTCAATACGTCTGCAAACTGTTCATTCTGAGTTGAGTTGTGAGACACAATACATTTCAAACCCACGGGAGATCATGCACAATCGACGCACAAGGCCACAATATGCCGCAGCCTCAAGCAACGAGGTCGTACTCGTCGCGCGCTGGCGGCACGACGTCGAGCCGCATCATGCTCCGGTATGCCGCGGGCACGGGCGCGCCAGCCTGCACGCACAGCTCCACCACCGCGGGGGCCTTGCCGTAGTACCGCTTGAGCTCGTTCGCCAGCGGCAACTCGTCGCCGGCGGGGTTGGGGACGTGCCACACGTAGTTGGGCGGGACCAGGTCGTCCACCGTGGCCTCCTGCCACGCGTGCTGTCCGTCCCGCTGCTGGTGCTTGGTGGCCCTGCACATCCGGACCTTGTGCCCCTTGGGGCCGACCTGCACCTCCGGGGAGTAGCCGCAGGTGTGCACGCTGTACTTCATCATCAGCCTCGCCGCCCCGGACGGCCGGACCTCATGTCCAGCCACGATTGCAGTGTCCTCGACGCAAGCTCAGGCACAGTGATCTCTGCCTCTCCCCCTTCTCCGTTAACAACAACATCAGCAGAAGTGCAACTGATCGCGATTGCCGCCGTTGGAGGTGTGTCCGCTGGCGGTTCAGGCAACGTCCCAGCTGCTTCGTCGTCCGGCTCAAAGTCCACGATCCTGCCTTCGATGGAGTAGACAGGCCTGGTGCGCCGCTTGGTTGGATAGCGCTGGACGTCGACGCCGGCCTGGATGCAGAGCTCCAAGATCGCTGGCAGCCTCGGCACGTCGTACTTCTCCTTGTGCACAACTCTGGGCTTCCCGACACGGTCGAACAGGTGGTAGCAGTACGGGAAGCCGACGACGTCGCGCACGGTCCCCGTCCGCCACACGTGCAGGGAGTTCCTCGCACCGCTGTAACGCCCCTCGCACGTCCTGATCTCGTGCCCGACGCGGCCGATGTGCACCTCCGAGCAAAACCTGGCAACAACAAAGATTCCATCATGCCATGGTTCGTTCCATCACTGTTGATGCTGTAAGCCGTGGCGCTTCCGAGCAGAGACAGAGTGTCCCTCACCTGCATCGCTTCACCGGGACGGCGCCCTCGCCCTGGACGAGCCCGGTCAGGCCGCCAAGGAGCCCCTCCCTTGCGGCGTGCACGCGGCGGGCGACGTCGATGAGGTGCGGCACGACAAGGCCGTTGTCGGGCGGGTGCTCGAGCACGTGGCACGGGTTCTCCCGGCGGGCCTGCCGCTCCTCCTTGGCCCGCCGGATGAGCACCTTCATCGGCGTCACGTACGGCTTCCGCTCCCACTTCCTGCCTGGCCGAGGCACGTCGGCGTACGGCCCCGCCGCCGCGTCCTCCTCCGGAGCCCCTGTCCGCCCGCCGCCCTGCAGCCATCTCGCCCACGCGGCTAGCTGCCGCGGGAAGAGAACACGCAGCGACGCGCCCGGCGCTCTGGATCGCACGCCGAGGGTCCCCTGCATCTGTCAGACGTGCGCGGCGGCGTTATTAAGGCTGAAACGGCATTCTGTCGAGCATCTGACGGGCGCGACCGCGCAGTGGGGGAGTACGCTCACGCGAGCAGCGTTCAGCTGCCGCGTGTAAGGGCAGAGGCAGGCGCGGTCGAGCCCAATTCGGCAAGCTGCCAACGATAAAGTGGCGGACCCAGCCAAACGGACCGCAGCGGCGCAGGCGCACCGCGTGGTGGCCGCCGAGCCGCCGCCGCTGCTGCCTGCTGCCGACCGGTACCGGCCGTCTCCACTCTCCCGCGGGCCGCGGCTGCTCCGCTTGCCTGCCGATCAGCACCCTGCCGACTATCCTTGCGGCCTTGCACTTGGAGCGCCCGAGTCTTTTTTTTAAGCAAAATTTATCGGCGGTCATCTAACTTAGTAGGTGTACCGTTTAGGTCTTCGTTCTTTGAAAATATGATTTTTAGATCTCTCAACTTGGCTCAATGTATCATCTAGGTCACAATCTTTTTAAAGTGATCACCACGGGTTCTTAAACTTGGCAGAAGGTGTCATCTAGGTCCCAAATACTATAACTAATTCGGCACAAAATTAAAAAAAAAATAAAATCTAATTTAGCTACAATGTATAGAATATTCTAAAAATTATATCATTTTTATAAGATCTTGAATGAAGATAATTTTTATATAGAAATTGTAGCTCTTCATCAGATCTACAATTTTATAGTTTTGAGTTTTTTAATTTAAAACCGTTAAGATGCTCAAAAAATTGAAAATACAAAACCAGTATGAACCGAATCAATGATTTAATTTTTTTGAATTAGCGGTTTAATTTTTTTGATCATCTTAACGACCTTAAATTAAAAAATTTAAAACTAGAAAGCTGTAGTTCTCATCGAGATCTACAATTTCTATATAAAAATTATCTTCATTCGAGATCTTATATAAATATATAATTTTTGAAATATTTTACGGATTGTAGCTACAGATCGTATTTGGGACCTAGATGACGCTCTCCGCCAAGTTTAGGGGCCTGCGGTGATTACTTTGAAATTTTGGGACCTAGTTGACACCTTGAGCCAAGTTGAGGGACCTAAAAATCATATTTTTAAAGAACAGATACCTAAGCGGCATCCGCTACCAAATTGAATGACCGCCGGTGAATTTTCTCTTTTTTAAAGATCATATTATTTAAAAAGACTTCTATTTCCCTGTACGGAGGAAGTATCTCATTTTGGTGCAATAACGTTGGCAGGCCTTGTTTAGTTCCACGAAACTTTTTTAGGAGAGAGATTGTAAAGTCCTCAGAAGCACTTCGTTTTTATTTGGTAAATATTGTCTAATCGTGGCCCAACTAGGCTCAAAAGATTCGTCTCGTGATTTACAACAAAACTATGTAATTGGTTATTTTTTTATTTATATTTAATACTCTTTACATGCGGCAACAAATTTGTGAGAGGAGAGAGATTGTAAAGTCCTGTAGCATTTCGTTTGTTTATGGTAAATATTGTCCAATCGTGGCCCAACTAGGCTCAAAAGATTCGTCTCGTGATTTACAACCAAACTGTGCAATTAGTTATTTTTTTATTTATATTTAATGCTATTTACATGCGGAAAACCATTGATGTGATGGAGAGAGAGTGGAAAAACTTGTAATTCTAATTGAAAGTTGTATGGAACTAAACAAGGCCTAGTAGGACTTAGTAGGTGCTGTTTGGTTTGGGGTTCTCCGCCCGTAACCAGTTCCCACTGCGATCTATTTGCGCTGCCTCGCGTTGGTTCTCGTAGTCCGTAATCGACACCAGCGCCAACCGTTACAAGCCTGTAGAAGATGCCGCCCACCATCCGGCGGTAACAGATCGCAGCTGCATGCTCCCATGGGCACTCGCTGAAACAAACAAATTAAGGGTATCGATTACATGGAACGGATAGCGCCGTGACCTGATCCCATTTAGGGCGTCCTCAATGAAAATCGCCGGCTGCCAGCGATTTGAAAACCACGTCATCACGTGGGGCCTATGTTTAATCTTTTTTTATTACCAAAAGTTTCTCTCTCACTCGTGATATCAGGCGCATGCATGCAAAGATTCTTCCAGCGCCAACCACGGAGCCCGTCCCACCTCGTTTCTTGAGCGAGACTAGCGACGAAACAATAGCTAGCGAGATTGTTTTTCTATCTTCTCTCACTGCCACATCAGATAAAATCCTAGTCAGCTAGCTACGTAGTCCCTTGTTGGAGACGCCCTTACGTTGCCATTTACAACACGGAAACAAACAGCACCTTAATGTGGAGGAAAGAGGTAATTAACAAAAAATGGTGTGTTAGCTATCATGCAAGAGCTAGCTCTTATGAACGTATCCTGATCGATGGCTTCGGGCATGAGGCGGTGCTGGTTATCAAAATTAAATATGACCTGATGACCTGATATGAGTATATAGGTATTAATATAATATTGCACTATTGCACTATTGGTATCGAACAACGTGATTTTTTTGTTCACTTTTTATCAAAGCCATGATGAGTATACAGGATCTGTCTTGTCCTCGGCGATCCATCGTCGCCGGACCTATTGCCTGTGCGACGAATCGCTCTGATGCGGTGAGCCATCGGCAGCGCAGAATCCGAGCACGACGTCGTCCTCCGGCATATCCTACCGCGTCACCGGCCAGCAACATGGACGCAGATAAAACTAGCTGGAGAGAGAGAGGTGACGAGTGACGAGAGAGAACTGCAACTCGTCAGGCAGAGACAGTGGCAGGGAACAAGTTTTCATGACGGTTACATCCAATGCAAGAGTATGCTAGTAAGTTTTCATGACTAGCAGACACCAACTTTTACAGTAGCTCGCTCTTACCACAATACTACTTGATTATTGCATGCGTGGGGTCGACATGAAATATAAAGAAATTCTTTTTTGACAATAGAAATAATAAGGAAATTTTGAGGCTGCACATGATGCATCATGCATGATTCGAATGTGTTCATGAAATAGAGCGACTGAGAGGAGAAGAGCAAATGCTACTACTTGCTTTTCACCTCTAGTACAGATGTTTAATTTCAGCCTGTTCTCACCTTCTACTGCCACACTTCCAATCTAATGAGACAAGTGAGCTGTGAGACAAAAACGAAGGTAGCCCTCTCATTGCAGCGAACTTTATACGAAGTACTAAAATTTTTTTTCTCCAGGTATACATCAAAATTTGGTTTTGCTAGTGACTTATATTTTCGTAATTAGTCTATGTTGTCATTTTGTTTCAAATTATTGTGCAACTATTTGGTCCGCATGAACAATAGTGGTGGAAATCTAATGCATTTATAGATTATAGAAACCCATGTCATATTTTATGCTCTCTTTTTAGTGCAGAAACTTTTTATACAAGATTATCTACTGTCACACTCGAGTAGTACAGCAACAAAAGGGAGGCTTCATTGCACACTTCACTACTCCCCCTAAACCCCAGGCTCCGAACAGCTGAGCCTGCCACCGCCGCTTCCTCCTCCTCCTCCTCCTCCTCCTTCTTCATGGCCGCCGCAAGGAACTTCCTTTTCTCTCTCTTGCGGTTGGGGTTTCTGCTGGCGTTGGCGCCCGTCAATGGCCCGTCGGCGCCCGTTGTCGATGGCGGGCATGAGGCGTTTCTGGTTATCAAACTTAAATATGACCTGATGACCTGATAAGAGTATATAGGTATTAATATAATATTGCACTATTGGTATCAAACAACCTGATTTTTTGTTCACTTTTGATCAAAGCCATGATAAGTATACATGATCTGTCTCGTCCTCGGTGATCCATCGTCGCCGGACCTATTGCCTATGCGACGAATCACTCTGACGCGGTGAGCCATCGGTAGCGCAGAATCCGAGCACGGCGTCGTCCTCCGGCATATCCTACCGCGTCACTGGCCAGCAACATGGACGCAGATAAAACTAGTTGGAGAGAGAGAGGCGACGAGTGACGAGAGAGAACTGCAACTCGTCAGGCAGAGACAGTGGCAGGGAACAAGTTTTCATGACGGTTAGATCCAATGCAAGAGTATACTAGTAAGTTTTCATGACTAGCAGTCGCCAAATTTTACAGTAGCTCGCTCTTACCGCAATACTACTTGATTATTGCATGTGTGGGGTCGACATGAAATATAAAGAAATTCTTTTATGACAATAGAAATAATAAGGAAATTTTGAGGCTGCACATCATGCATCATGCATGATTCGAATATGTTCATGAAATAGAGCGACGGAGATGAGAAGAGCAAAAGCTACTACTTGTTTTTCACCTCTGGTACAGATCTTTAATTTCAGCCTGTTCTCACCTTCTACTGCCACACTTCCAATTCAATGAGACAAGTGAGCCATAGGATAAAAACGAAGGTAGCCCTCTCATTGCAGCGAACTTTATACGAAGTACTAGTATTTTTTTTTCTCTAGGTATACATCAAAATTTGGTTTTGCTAATGACTTGTATTTTCGTAATTACTCTACGTTGTCATTTTTTTTAAATTATTGTGCAACTATTTGGTCCGCATGAACAATAGTGGTGGAAATCTAATGCATTTATAGATTACAGAAACCCATGTCGTATTTGTGCTCTCTTTTGTGTTCTTTTAGTGCAAAAACTTTTTATACAAGACTATCTACTGTCACACTCGAGTAGTACAACAACAAGAGGGAGGTTTCATTGCACACTTCACCACCCCCCTTAAACCCCAGGCTCCGAACAGCTGAGCCTACCGCCGCCGCTTCCTCCTCCTCCTCCTTCATGGCCGCCGCAAGGAACGTTTTCCTTTTCTCTCTCTTGGGGTTGGGGTTCATGCTGGCGTTGGCGCTCGTCGATGGCCCGTCGGCGCCCGTCGTCGATGGCGGGCACGAGGCGGTGCTGGTTATCAAAATTAAATATGACCTGATGACCTCATAAGAGTATATAGGAATTAACATAATATTGCACTATTGCACTATTGGTATCGAACAACGTGAACTTTTTGTTCACTTTTGATCAAAGGCATGATGAGTATACAGAATCTGTCTCATCCTCGGCGATCCACCGTCGTCGGACCTGTTGCTTGTGCGACGAATCGCTCCGACGCGGTGAGCCATCGGCCGTGCAGAATTCGAGCACGATGTCGTCCTCCGTCATATCCTACCACGTCACCGGCCAGCAGCATGGACGTAGACAAAACTAGTTGGAGAGAGAGAGAGGCGACAACTGACGAGAGAGAATTGCAACTCGTCAGGCAGAGACAGTGGCAGCGAACAAGTTTTCATGACGGTTACATCCAATGCAAGAGTATACTAGTAAGTTTTCATGACTAGCTGGCACCAACTTTTACAATAGCTCGTTCTTAGCACAATACTACTTTCTTTTTTGACAATAGAAATAATAAGGAAATTTTGAGGCTGCACATCATGCATCATGCATGATTCGAATGTGTTCATGAAATAGAGTGGCGGAGAGGAGGAGAGCAAAAGCTACTACTTGCTTTTCACCTTTGGTACAGATCTTTAATTTCAGCCTGTTCTTAGCTTCTACTGCCACACTTCTAATCCAATGAGACAAGTGAGCTGTAGGACAAAAAGGAAGGTAGCCCTCTCATTGCCGCAAACTTTATACGAAGTACTAGTAGTTTTTTCTCCAGGTATATATCAAAATTTGGTTTTGCTAATGACTTATATTTTCATAATTAGTCTACATTGTCATTTTTTTTCAAATTATTGTGCAACTATTTGGTCCGCTTGAACAATAGTGGTGGAAATCTAATGCATTTATAGAGTATAGAAAGAGTTAAATGCACAAGGGGCCGGAACTTGTAAGCTTGTGTCATATAGGTCCCCTGAACCGAAAAGTGCATTTCTGGACCTTTAAACTTAATAAGTGGTGCACTATAGGCCTCTGAAGTTTGAAAATGCATTTCTAGCCCCTAAACTTGTTAAGTGGTTCACCACAGCCCCATAAACAGTAACTTTTGATATTTTTTAAAAAATAGAAATCTAAATTAAGAAGCAAGTATGAGGTACCTAAAAAGCTCTAAAATCTTGATATTTTGTAGGTTGGTAGAGCGAATAACAATGATGATAATGGCATAGAACATGCTAAATTTTTTAAGTAAAATTTGAATTATTGTAATTCAAAAATGGCCAAACTTACATATTCTATGAATTTTTAGGGTATTTAAATGGCAATAAAAAATCTCAAAATATACGTTTGAACATGCTAAAAGATATTATGAATTTTTTTCAAAAAAAATTCAATATAGATTACTCTAAAAATTTATAGAATATATAAGTTTGACCATTTTTAAAATACAACAATTCAAATTTCACTTAAAAAAGTTTAGCACGTTCTACGCCATTATCATCCTTGTTATTCACTGTACCAACCTATAAAATATCAAGATTTTTAGAGCTCTTTAGGTACCTCTTCCTTGCTTTTTAATAGATTTCTAAAAAAGTTTTTGAAAATTATCAAAAGTTACTGTTTATGAGCCTGTGGTGCACCACTTAACAAGTTTAGAGGCCAGAAATGCATTTTTAAAGTTCAAAGTCCTTTGGTGCACCACTTAACAAGTTTAGATGCTCAAAAATGCACAATCAAAATTCAGAGGCCTATACGACACAAGCTTACAAGTTCGAGAGGCTCTTGGTGCATTTAAACATGGCTGATAATGGTATGTTTAGATCCCCAAACCAGAATTTTATAGGATTTGGAATCCTTTTTTGATATGAGTGGAATTTGTAGAATTGGAATCCTATGTACCCCTTTGGAACAAATGATCGACCAACCCAAAATTTCTATAAAATCCTTCGATAACGGGTCCAACCATAGAAATTTTGAAGGGAATTTTTCTTTGTGTTTATCGCTCTTCTAATCCTCATGTTTTCCTATGCTATATACATCCAAAACATTCCGTTAGGAATCTCAGACATTTTTGGAATTTTTGAGTTCCAACATGACCATTGGCGGATGTGGGGGGGTGCCCCCCCCCGTGGGCTTCAATCGGCTCAGCCCAAAATGCCTAGCTTAACAAAAAAAAAAATAATAAAATCCTTGCCGCACACATCTGCTCGGCTCCTTGACCCTCGTGACCTCGCGTAGAGCCGCATCGCTCGCCGCTTCGCCCCGCGACTCCTCGCGCCGGCTCGTGCTCGCCACTCGCCAGTGGCCTGCTCCGCTTCCGGTGAACATCGGCGCCGCCCTCTGCTGAGTCTCCCTGGTAGTCTCCCGTCTCTCTCCCGCTCCCGCCCGGGTACCAGCAGAGCAATGAGGCCGGGCGGCCGGCCAGCCGCCATCGCTAGCCCCAGCTCGGCCGGCCACGGCCAGTCCAGGAGCCGGCCAGCCAGAGCCAGGAGTCCAACCGTCTAGGAGCTTCACTGAATCACGCCTTCAGCACCTAGCCAAAGCCAGACAAAGGTCCGAAGGGTGAGAACCAATCAATTTCTATCTTCTATTTTTTCGTTTCATTATTAGTTTCTAAAATTCAGTCAGTGATCCTATTTTAATTGGTTTTGCTTTGTAGAATGGAAAGATTTTTTGCTAAGAAAAATGCTTCTTATCATGATTCTAAGTATCTTTGACCTTGAACACTTTAATCAATTATCATAATAATTCTATGTTTATTACTATACTATGTCGGCGAGTAAATTTTGTTTGGCCTATGTTATTTAGCGCCCCCACCACCACCCCCGTCTGATTCTAGATCCGCCACTGAAAAAGACCATTTACTTGAAGGGAAAATATTATCCATAAAGACATAAACTTCAACGGAAATAGAAAACACTACTTATGATCATCAAAGAATCCTTTACACTCATGACCGAGCACTCAAAAACAAACCACCAACTATGACTGTCCATTCCAATCACACAGGCTGCAACTCTGTTTCTTCCCCGCCGCCCCCCCCCCCCCCCCCCACCCCCCAAAATGGCCTAAACTCCCATATTAGTAGTTTTGGAAAGATGGACATTTGAGCAGTCAGTCAATGCTACGACTTAAACCTACCTCGGCGGCAAGGTTGAAGAGGCCACACGAATCAAGTGGCCTGTTCAGCTGTTCTCCAGATGAACCGCACCTAAAGCTGCATCGATGAGTAAGCTGCCCAAGAGTCGCAGGAAAGCATCAAGAAATTTGTTCTGCGTCGTGACAGCGTCATCTCAATCCGTCTGCAAACTGTTCATTCTGAGTTCTGACACAATACATTTCAAACCCACGGGAGATCATGTGCAATCGACGCACAAGGCCACAACATGCCGCAGCCTCAAGCAACGAGGTCGTACTCGTCGCGCGCTGGCGGCACGACGTCGAGCCGCATCATGCTCCGGTACGCCGCGGGCACGGGCGCGCCAGCCTGCACGCACAGCTCCGCCACCGCGGGGGCCTTGCCGTAGTACCGCTTGAGCTCGTTCGCCAAGGGCGACTCGTCGCCGGCAGGGTCCCTGACGTGCCACACGTAGTTGGGCGGGACCAGGTCGTCCACCGTGGCCTCCTGCCACGCGTGCTGCCCGTCCCGCTGCTGGTGCTTGGTGGCCCTGCACATCCGCACCTTGTGCCCCTTGGGACCGACCTGCACCTCCGGGCAGTAGCCGCAGGTGTGCACGCTGTACTTCTTCATCAGCCTGGACGCGCCGGACCTCATGTCCAGCCACGATTGCAGTGTCATCGACGCTAGCTCAGGCACAGTGATCTCCTTTCCCTCTTCTTCGCTAACAGCATCAGGCGAAGATGAACTTATTATGGTTGGCGCAGCTGTAGACAAAGACGGTGTGCACGCTGGCGGTTCAGGTAACGTCCCAGCTGCTTCGTCGTCCGGCTCGAAGTCCACGATCCTGCCTTCAATGGAGTAGACAGGCCTGGTGCGCCGCTTGGTCGGGTAGCGCTGGACGTCGACGCCGGCCTGGATGCAGAGCTCCAGGATCGCTGGGAGCCTCGGCACGTCGTACTTCTCCTTGTGCACAACTCTGGGCTTCCCGACGCGGTCGAACAGGTGGTAGCAGTAGGGGAAGCCGACGACGTCGCGCACGGTCCCCGGCCGCCACACGTGCAGGGAGTTCCTCGCTCCGCTGTTACGCCCCTCGCACGTCCTGATCTCGTGCCCGACGCGGCCGATGTGCACCTCCGAGCAAAACCTGGCAACAAGAAGAATCCATCCCGCCATGGTTGCATCACTGTTGATGCTATAAGCCGTGGCGCTTCCGAGCAGAGACAGAGTGTCCCTCACCTGCATCGCTTCACCGGGACGGCGCCCTCGCCCTCGACGAGCCTGGTCAGGCCGCCGAGGAGCCCCTCCCTCGCGGCGTGCACGCGGCGGGCGACGTCGACGAGGTGCGGCACGACAAGGCCGTTGTCGGGCGGGTGCTCGAGCACGCGGCACGGGTTCTCCCGGCGGGCCTGCCGCTCCTCCTTGGCCCGCCGGATGAGCACCTTCATCGACGTCACGTACGGCTTCCGCTCCCACTTCCTGCCCGGCCGAGGCACGTCGGCGTACGGCCCCGCCGCAGCGTCCTCCTCCGGAGCCCCTGTCCGCCCGCCGCCCTGCAGCCATCTCGCCCGCGGGGTCAGCTGCCGCGGGAAGAGAACACGCAGCGACGCGCCCGGCGCTCTGGATCGGGCGCCGAGGGTCCCCTGCATCTGTCAGACCTGCGCGGAGGCGCTAGGGCTCAAACGGCATTCTGTCGAGCACCTGACCGGCGCGACGGCGCCGTGGGGAACACGATCACTCTAACGTGCAGCGGCGTTCGGCGGCTGCGCGTAAGGGACAGAGACAGGCGCGGTCGAGCTCAGTTCGGCAAGCTGCCAACGATAGAGGCAGTGGCGGACCCAGCCAAACATTCGAGGTAGGACGGACCGCAGCGGCGCAGGCGCACCGCGGGCTGGCCAACGAGCGCAGCCTGCCAGCCGCCGAGCCGCGGCTGCTGCTGCCTGCGGCCGACCGGGACCGGCCGTCTCCACTCTCCCGCGGGCCGCGGCTACTCCGCTGCCTGCCGATGAGCCCCGTGCCGACCGGCGACTGCGCCTTCCGCCTTGCGAGTTGGAGCGCCCGAGTCCGTGGGTGGGGGATGGGGGGAGTCGAGCGTCGTGGCCTCTGGCCTGTGTTGTGCCCCTGCTCTGCTTGCCCTATGGTCCAATTAGCGAGATGGGCCATTCCGCGTTTGGGCCTGGCAACCTAGCCAGACCGAGACGTTCTCAAAATAAAATTAAAAAAAAAAGCGGTAATGATGAGTGTCGGATATGTCCGGACGCATGCCCTACCGGACAGCGCGCCCGCGCTCCTCCCCCTTAGCGACGCCGCCGCCCTCCCCCCCGCGGACGACGCCGAAGCTCTATCCCCTCCTCCTCCTCTCCAACTCCCGAGCTTCCCCTTTCTCCATCAACTCCGGTGGGGTGCTTCAATGCCGGGGGGAGGAAGGGAAGACAGCGGTGGGGAGGCGGGCGGGCGGCTTAGAGTAGCCGGGGGGGGGTGGGCGGTGGGCCAGGTCTAGGGCAGGGGGCGAGGCTTGCCGTAGCTGGAGAAGGAGGTGGCGGGGAGGAGGACAGGGCGGCCGCGGCCAGGCCACCCTGGGGGCCACAAGGGGCGAGGGGCGCAGGGAAGAAAGGAGGCGCGGGGAGGCCGGCGTCCGGACATGCCCGGGCGTTGCCCTTACCCCAAAAAAAAAAGCCAGACGAAGACGGCCCCAGTCACCGCTCGGGGCCTCGGGGTGTCGCCGGACGAGGGGGACTCCGACCGCTAGGCAAGGCCGCAGAACAGCGACCCCGAATCTTCGTCAGTTACTCAGATTTGTTTGTGGAATTGGAAGGATGCGAACGATTAATTGGTAACAACCATCAAGTATCGAATTGGCACGGGGTGGGGTAGTTTAGTTAGAAGAAAATAATCAAATCAGTGAGCGTTCCATTCGTCGTTTTGAGACTGACGAGTATAAGGACGCGAGAGTTTGAACACATTTGCGTGAACTACGGTATCGACGGCCTTTTCCTAGAAGAATGCCCAAAAATATAAACAGAAAAAAAATATTTAAAAAAGGCGTGGTCGGCAGGATTCGAACCTGCGCGGGCAAAGCCCACATGATTTCTAGTCATGCCCGATAACCACTCCGGCACGACCACTTGCGTGCTGAACTTCACCCATTACCAAACTAGTCTCTGCAACTCCTAACAGCAAAGCCGTTTCGCTTTTGCCATCATCGTCCTTTGACTCCGGAATAAGACTAGTCTCCACTCTCCAGCCGGCAGCAGCAGCCAGGCGCTTTTCCTTTCCTCCGGTGCGGCGATGGCGAAGAACCCCAAAGGTAACCTGCCGATCGCGTCGCTTCTACGCCGCGGGCCTCAGCGAATCATCACCGACGATTGATTTTATCCCCCATCACCTGATGTGAATCAACCGCTCATCTCTTCCCCTGTTGCTGCTCCCAGATGCCGCTCCGGAGGAGGTGGAGGAGGAGACGCCCGCCGCGGCCGGAGAGAAGGCAGCGCCGGCCGCGAGGGTGAAGGTGCTCTTCTTCGCCCGCGCGCGGGACCTGACGGGCGTGGCGGATTCCGCGGTGGAGGTGCCGACGGGGAGCACGGCGGGGAGTGCCTCGCCCGGGTCCTGGCCCAGTTCCCCAAGCTGGAGGAGATCCGCGGCTCCGTCGTGCTCGCGCTCAACGAGGAGTACGCCGCCGACTCCGCCGTCGTCGCCGACGGCGACGAGCTCGCTGTCATACCGCCCATCAGTGGCGGCTGACGCTAATCACTACCAACTCGGAGGTGATAAGATAAAACGCATAAACCATAGAAAAACAAAATTGAAAAGGTTCCTCTCCCTTTTCTTTGTGTCCCCAAATGATTTGACATTATATGCTCGATAAAATAATTTCTTGTTCTTGATTACACTTTCGTTCACATTGATCGGATTTGTTGTGGATGGATGCTACTAGCTTGTATGTCGATACATGTGTTGCTCACCACTCATCGCTAATGTGAATACTGAAATTTCTCCTTGCTCAATGGTACGCAATGAAAAAACTTGTCGCTAGTTAATCCTAGAGCTACAATCCAGGCAAGTCCTTCAGAAAACTATAGGAGTAATAAATTAGAAACGGCTCAAAAAGATAAATCAAGAAAATTATTACTCGTATCTTCTTTGCAGGAAAAATAAAGGAAATTATGAATGAAACAATATAGACAAGTGGAGGCTATGTTTGCCAAATGCAAAATATGCTGTCTCATTAGTGTTCATGTCACTAATGCGAGTTAATGCTGCCCTATTTACTTGTAGACGAGTATAGCTCTTAATTACTGTTATATCTATTACTAAAAAAAATTCTGCAATTTTTCTTATGGTTTATGGTCCTTTAAGTGGTGTTCCACATCCAGTGGCGTCATGGAACTAGCTACCATTGGTACCTCAGGGCTGACACTGTTAAAGCCAAAAGGACAATGCCATCATTTGGGGGGAAGAACTCTTCTTAAATTATCGGAATGGTCAAAAAAAAAAAAAAAAAAAAAAAAAAAAACTCTGGATCACCAAGGGCTGCTCCGTTCTGCTCCCTTTAAAACCAAAATTTTCAGTTCAGAACTCTGTTACGGGCACCAACCCTGGCTTTCTTAACCCTCTGAAACCTTGAACGCCCAGAGGATCTGTGCATGGTAACAGACAACAGGGGACCAACATATAAGTAGATCTTCAGATCAGACAACACTGCAGGCATTCAAACTGCAGCATACCGAAAACCTTGCACACCCAGTAGGACCGTGAACCGGCTCAGATCAAACTGCAGATAAGCCTTCAAGGTGCAGAATACTGAATGCAGGGCTGCAGAAACCCACTCCCGCTAGAACTAGAGGTAGTCACTGTACAGGAGTGCGAGAAATGCACAACATCGTCATCACAGGCGTACACTGTACAGGAGTGAGACAAGTACACAACTGAGCGACAATGGCAAAAGAGAGCACATGAAACCTGAGCACACTAGATTCCAAATTAAGAAGAAAAGAACATGTCTGTATGAACGATAAATTTAGGACTCCACTGCTAACCATGGACTAAAGAGTAAGGGGCAAAATAAAAAAGGAAAATAAAAGAAACCAGGAGCACAAGAAGTGGTTCCTCAAAAAAGAAAGAAAAACTAAAGTAAAAAGAAGAGAAAGAGAAACCCCTGACATCAACATTGGCATCCTCCTTGATTCGTCATCTAAAACAAAAGGTATAGGCAAAGCCAATTCAGATGCTTGTACTGATGTTCATCATCTAGAATGTTGCTTGTGGAAAGCTTACGGAGCTTTGAGCAGCTTCACTCATCTATCCTGAACCATTGACCATGGAAGCGTAGCACCAGATGATGTTCTTAGCATAGGTACACGTCTCGCTACTAGGAAGGCTTCATTAAGACGTGCCGCACGATCAGCAAACTGGGAAGCCCTCTGTATTTTTGCACCAACAAGGAAAACATGGTTAGACACTTCCTGGAAAGACAAGTATGGTCATGAGCAGTAGCTTCTGATCGGAATCTGATGTCCACAAAATAAAACGCCATCAACTATGACCACTGGCTCATTGTTTGAAGGAATGCAGGAAGCAAGTGAATACACACTGCTTAGCCACAAATCATTTTACTACCTTGTCATCTTAAATGCAGAAAGTGAGTGCCTACCCCCTAGTCATTTTCTATGCTTCATAATAATTGTACCCTGTTGTACTTTCCCATCTGAAAATGATGTTATAACAATTTAACAATGAAGAGTGAGATGCAATGGATATCTGCTACCCATGATAATATATAGGACCGTGCATTTTGGGGTTTCTGGGTGTGAACACTATGGGCAGTATGGCAGGTACTATTGTTATCCTCTTTAACTTCCATATGGACATCAATCAACATGCATATAGACTATAGAGAGCCATGACTTCCATTCTGGAAAGAAGGGGGCAAAGAAAGTTATGGTATGATGGTATCCAAATTGAATTGAAGTATGACAAAATATTTAATCATTGGTTTTGGCTTGCCAGGACATACTAATGACTAAACATAATCCTAATTCATGTCATTTAACAGAAAATATAATAATACCAATTTCCATCAGCCATAGTCAAACAAACTGGCAGGTGCCTCTTAATATATCCCCTACATGAGGGACACTGCCTTACTAGGTAGCAGTTATGGTCATATTATGCATTAACCGAATTGGGGTTGGTCACAAGAAAATCTGGAGAGAAAAAAAAAAATCTGAATTTTGAGACCAGTGTGAGAAACATCCTTCTTCTCCAAGTGAAGTGTGAAAGCTGCCAGTGCTAGCAGGAGAGGAAATATTTCCCATAACCATAGTTCGAGGAGGAAAAATAATATTGCAAAACCCCAAAGACACGATCATAGAAAAAAATTTTAAATCCCATAAAACAACGAACCCAATAGAGTGCTGAACTGGAAATCATCTAAACCTACTACCAATATAGTGGTGAAAGAAACTCCCTCCACATATACTGCATTATTTTGCCTTACACACTTCTCAAAAGAAAAGAAGGCTTAAATCTACCATTCATTAATTGCCAATTATGTTACCGCGCCAATAATTTTGTACTATTTGTGCTTAAGCTCTGATCACCTTACACCCACTTTGGAAGCAAATTCATCCATAAGACCATGCAAATCAATGTTCATGAAAAAGTTGCAGAGAATATAGGTTGCTATCACTTTTCAGCATAGACGTAAATTATGATTCAATTATCTTGTTTTCCTTGATACTTGTGCCTGAATATTATATTCGCTAGCTGTGATTTTTCAAGTTAATGACTCGGTATTAATCATAATTCATCCATCAATTCTCATAACAAATAATTCATCCATCAATTCTCATAACAAATTATCTCCACCAAATAAACTATTTCATGAACCAATTCAGTCTTATACTCTTCCTATCAGCTAAATTTGCTACTTATGTGTTGTCCTGGACTAAACCACAATCAGAATCAGGTCCATGTAAATCTAATAGCAACAGATGTATTCAACAGTTAGCAAAGACCTTACCTTATCATCAAACGCAATCTTAATCTGAGGCAAGCCCTTTGCCTTGCGCTTCATCCTGTACATCCTCCTCCCCAGCACGACCAGGCCGAGGAATGCTGCGGCAATGGAGAAGGACCACACCGGCTTCACCTTCCAAGCACAATAGTGCAGTAGCCTTAACGGCAGCCTCCACCAGACAACAAATTGCTTCTCTCCCTCTTCAGTGCCTGGCGTGCGAGCAAGAGGCAAAGCGCCATCCTTTGCCTCTCCTTCTGGTTCATCGCAACCAGTGGCAGCATTAGCGTTGCTCGCTGGCTCCTGCTCTTCTTGTTCACCATGAATCCCATCACTTGACACAGCATCCTCAACCTCAAGGCATGAACTATCTACACCCGCACCAATTACTCCATCACCCAATTGCACAGGGGAACTCTCCGACACCTCACTTTGGAGCGAGGCACCTGAATCAGAATCCAGAGTTTCTCCCACGCCATGATGCGCCGGCTGCAGCACCGG
Organism: Chrysopogon serrulatus; assembly: GCA_015844335.1. NCBI lineage: Eukaryota > Viridiplantae > Streptophyta > Magnoliopsida > Poales > Poaceae > Chrysopogon > Chrysopogon serrulatus. The sequence continues at coordinate 114,530 of JADLZL010005299.1, forward strand.
GCACACTTCCTGCTCAATCTCGGCGTCTACCAGCTCGTCTTGATTCCCATCTGCGCTACGGGGCGCACCGCGCGCGATGGTGGCTTGAAGAATCGAGCCTTCTTCGCGGGCGTTATCGACGCCGCCTATCGGCGGCTGCTGGCTCCTAACACCATCTGCGAGGTCGAAACTTGATTCCGGGATCGGATCGAATCCATCCAATAACTCTAGCCCTTGCCAGGCGCCCCCGGAGCCCTCTCTGTCGCCGCCGCCGGGGCAGGCGGCTGCGGGGCCGGGGGTGAGGGCGAAGTGGTCGAGGACGACGTCGCCGCCCCCTCCGGAGACTATTAATACCTCATCGTCTTCGCCGCCCCCGCAGGCGGAGGTGGCAGAGAGCACCTCCCAGTCGCTGATCTCCGAGGCGGCGTCCTCCTCCATGGCCATGGCGCCTCTGCCGTCTGCCCGTCTCTTCTGGGAAAGGAAAGGGAGGTTGGGGGAAGGGACAAGGGAGGGGAACGGCGGTGTGGGGGAGAGCCGAGGGGGAGAGGTGGGACCAGCGCTGGCGGGACCCAGCGGGCATAGACCAGAAGGATGTGGGCGAGAAAAAGGCGTCTCGGGGAGGGCCAGGTGGGACACGTAGCAGGCCCGCGTGTCGGATAACGAGAAACGCGCGCGACTACGCTCACGCGGCAGAGGAGAGCCCATTGGTCTGATAGCGGGCCCTCCAAATGTACTCAGCAGTGGGGCCTTGTTGTCATGCAAAAGAAATAGTATCTGAAGGTACCCAGCAGTGGAGTCAAGAGACACAGACACCGTACCACCTCAGCGCCAACGTGGTATACATGGATGAAAATGGTACGGATATCTATCCGACCGTCCGTTCGACCGTATTCGTTTAGAGGGGTTTTTATCCGTCCGTTTCTAAGTCCGGACATTCAACATCCGGTACCGTATCCGTATCCGAATACTCAAATCGCATATTTATGATGTCGATATCCAATCGTATCCTATCCGGCATGGTTGACACTATCCGTATTCGAATCCGAATCCGAACAAAAATATGAAAACAAATGTGGTATCAGTGATATCCGTCCGTATCCGATCCGTTTTCATCCATAGTGGTATATATATTGCGGACACGTGTCGTTTTTTCCGGATGCGGGACGGCGATAGAGTGTCGAGCGATTCTTATTTTAATTACTAATATTTAAAAGGGAAGAGTTTCTCCCCCCGATTTTCGTCCGGCTCATTCATTAATTTCGTTCGGCCCATTATGTCACTTTCTCTCTTTTTTAGCCCATTCGTGTCGCTTCGTCCGATCCGACTTCGAAAAAGAACGCTGCCCCTCCCGGTGCGACACGGTCGTCCCTCCTGGCGTCGCCCGCTCCTCCGATCCTCGGCTCGTTCTCGCGACAATAGCGACGCGCCGGTCCGCGGCCTCCTTCCGCGACGCCCGCTCCGGCTCGATGGCCTCCTCCTTGCCCCCCTCGTCGTCCCGAGCTGCCATCCTGTCATCGTATCGCTTACCGGTATCGCGGGCGGCCTCGGCGAAGGGCCGGGCGGGGCGACCGCCACCCGGCGGCGAGGCCTGCCCCACTGGCCTCCTTCCACAATGCCGTGCTCCAGCTCGATGGTCACGCCGGTGCCGGCGGCCGGCGACCCTCACCCGGATCTCGACGAAGAGGAGGCAGCAAGGGGCGACTGCCCGGCACCCAATCCGCTTCCTGTTCGGAATATTAGAGATGCGATGCTTGGGTTTGTGGATGAAACAGCAAGCGATTGGAGTATATGGATCTATACTAATTCGTGTGCTCGGAATCTATGAACTTTTTTGCATTGTTCGTGTTTGTTTGTTCGGTATTTGTTGGATCCTAATTGTGAATCTGGTAATTCTGCAGTGTTGCTCGATCTCAACACGGTGTAACCCATAAGCTGATGATAGTTGAGCTCGATTCAGATGAAAGCTGCAGTAATCTGTTACTAACTCTCTGTTCCTTCTTCTCTTTGAGAAATCCAAATCCTGAATGCTTTGTTAGCAGAACTCACTCAACCTGGTTTCAGAATATTCTTCTTCAGATGAACTCAAGTGCGAACAAAATATTCGTTAGGTGAAATTGAACTGAAGTGAGAAATAGTGCAGTTGAAATTCTGATATGCAGTAAGGAATTGGGTTATACAATACTGCAGTTGAAATGCTGAGATACAAGTTGGAATCAATTGTTATGCATACAAATCAGAGTGGAATCTAACGTGATTCACACTTGCATACTGCAGCTTCAGCTAGAAATCTGGAATCTCCTATTTCGAAAGCATGAGTTTGTTTATGTTTGTTTCTGAATGAGTAGTATACCTTACACAGGATAGGATAGATAGTCAGCAAAGTGGTAGGTTTGTACTGTACCAAGCACCACCAACATTAGTTGCTATTTCTTTGTTAAACTTGGGGAGAGGAGAATTTTCTAGGACTGGAAACATGGACTAAGGTAGTGACGGTGAAGCAGAGCTGGGAATATAAAGATTCTTGCCAAGATGGGGGGAGCTTGAGGAATTATCCTGACTGATTGCGTACGCAGCTATCATTGGCATCATCAGCCCGCCATGGAATGGGAGCTCGAATCTCCAATAGTTTATCTCCTGATTGGAACCACAACTGAGCTGAACACGCGGTCTGAGTGAGACCTTCGGTCCGAGATACCAGTGGAAGAAGATACGTACGGATCATAGGAAATCCTGTTACAACTAACAGAAGTTAAGGTGCTTAGGATAAATAAATGAGTAGTGGTAGTATTACTACCTGTCTACCTCTCTATTAGGTGGTTTGATTCACCCAGTGAGATAGCTGTTGAGTAGTAGGTAATATTTAGTTGGACCTGAATAGCTAATTATTACTATTAGCTAACCATTAGCTCTATGGATAGATACGATACAATTGTATGCTTTGTCATGGTTAAATTAATTTAAATTTAAATTTAGCTGAGTTTATAGAAAAACGGTAGCAACGTTTAAAACTAAACGAGTAAATAATATAAATATGGGAACATATTACATGACAAATCTAATGATATTTTTAGTATAAAATAACCCTATTGGTGTCCTTTTTATCTCCACCTATTTTTTTGGTTCGTCTCCTCCCTACCAAGACAATGGAGAGTTTCTCCTATTCAAACACATATATAACCTGTGTAATGAGAGACAATACAGAGTCTGGTTCTAATACATATTGGACCATGTATGCAACTCGGACATATAAATCATGCTTATAAAAGTTAGGATAATTCATGTTCAGCAATATTATTGGATGGAAGATGAAAGTTGGATGCAATACTTTTCAATTAGTTTTTTTATTTCAGATTATTTGTCCGCATGGAGCCCACTAATCTAAGGTGGATTCAACTCTTTTTTATTTTCCAACTTTTTGGACACGACGTGTTTCATGGCTCCACGGTGGTTTCCATTTTTATTTTCAGGTTGCTTTTCCGACGGCAAATTTTTTTGTGATTTCTATTTTATTTTTATTTTCCTATTTATTTCCAAACGGTGAGATTTCTTTTCCGAGAAATGATCATATTTGCAATTCAAAAAGGTACCACTTTCATAATCCAACATGTAATCATGTTTGCAATCTAAAACTAGAGAAACTCGATCCAAATCTAATATGAGATCACTACATGGCTATGGTATAGACCTAATCCATATCTGTTATCAATCTATATACCTAATATTGGATTGAAGATTTCCGGTTTTAGTCTATGTCCAAACTTATGACCACGGTACGCCCATATCTGTATTTAATTTATTATAGGCTATGCAATTTTTTCAACTCATGATCCGTCTGCTGCTCTGTGGTTGGGATTGCTCGCGGTTTAAAGATAAAATAGTAGTGATTAGATGATCAATTTTAATCAAGGACCCGATTCAATTTCTACAAAAATTATGACTTTTAAAACATATTATTAACCCGTAGCAACGCACGGACACTTTTGCTAGTTTTAATAAAAACCCAATAAATCCTAACCCAAAAAACCAGCAAATAGCTTTTTATAGACTATATAGGTGGCACAACCTAATTATTGTACTCTGTTTATGGATTACTCTTTCTGTCTCTAAAAAATTATAGTTTGCATTTTACGAGAAGCAATTGCCAATAATTTTAATATATCATCGATTAGTATCCTAATTAGTATCATCGAAAAGATTTTTAGATCTAGTTTTTTAATAAATTTATTTGAAGATGTAAATATTGTACGTATTTTTTACAAATCAAATCAAACTTATGGCAACGATAATTTTTTTAGAGATGGAGAGAGTACTACATAGGGTACTACTGGGTAAAATAAAAATCTAATTAAAACTAGTTACGGTTATCTTGCTAGTTGGCTAACAACTATTCAATGGGTCTAGAGCCTCATAATGCATAGGCCGTGCCACGGACATTTCCCGTGGATTATGGGCGTGTTCGGCTGGTTGCTTCCGTGGCTGCTGCTCCAGCCGGAGCTGATGTCCCCTCTCACATCAGCACTGTAGCAGCAACTGGAGTGGCTGGTTCTCCAGCCGGCGGAACACGCCCTATCAGTACCCATCCCGTGGATCCTATCAGTACCCATGATCTGAGGGCCAGCCACTTCTTTCCATCTTGGCGGCAAACGAAAGTTATTCTGGATCATTTCCCTTTCGAAAAAAGCGACAAACGCGACGGCCAGAAATGTCACGACTCACGACCCATAACGACAGCAGCCGCAAGAATCCATAATCCATGGCATCCTTCGATACTGCCTTGCACAACCGAGAAAAAGGAGAATCATCGCATTATATTTTCATGGCTGTTGTTGTTGGATCACAACAGTGACGACAACGCGTCCAACGTAGAGGGGAGCGGCTAGAATCTAGTAGTACATTCACGTACTATAACACAAAACGGCCAGCCACTGTGCATGCCTATGCGACGACCTACAGCTACAAGACAAGGCATGTCTTGGCGGCTTGTCGCTGGATGTACAGAGTTGATTGCCAGCAATGGCCAGCACAACTGCACAAGGGCCGCGTCTCAACTTCGTGTTGCAAAGCTAACTATTGGTGGTCCAACAAATCGATGCTTCCGGCTGAACAATTGCTGTTTCCGGCTGCCAACTGCACCAACAGTTTCCGGCTGCAATCAACGCCACCGTGGCCTCTCTTGCCTGCAAAAGATTGGCCGATCAGAACAGTGCTGACAAACAAAAGCTAGCGGTCATGAAGATTCTGATCGAGGTGGTCATGGTTAAAGACATTTGGATCACGGCTTGAAGCTAATACTGAATGTCTGGATGGTTGGGATGTGCTGAGCAATTGCTGGGAACAATAAGTGGCTTGACCTACCGTGGCTTGTTCTTGGTCAGTGATGGGCCACCCTTCAGATTGCTCCTCGTGCTTGATTCAGCCAGGTTTCCCATGTGTGAATGGATCACCTGTAAACACACATGCATCCCCAACCAGTTTTTTAGTTTATTTGTTATCCAAAAGCAAGAAAAAAAGAAACTTCAGTAGCACTGAAGATGGATTCAAGGATAAGCATCTTAACCTTTCTGGTTTGTTGACTGCAGTCTGCAGAGCGTTTTGTCAACATATTTCTTCCTCCAAGATTACTTGATGATCTTGACTTCTGCACAACTTCAGTCTACAACAAATAGAATTTAATCAGCTAGTAAACAGGACAAAGAAACAAAACAAAACACTATGAACTGGCAGCACCCCTCGACAACCAAAAATAAACTCCATGTCAAGAAGATTTAAACCAATCTGCTAATCGGTTTCAATCCCACCAATGTTTGCAAAAAAGATACTGTGGACCACCACCTGAGTTCTCGAAGGTTTTACCTTGGACACCACATTCATCACATTCGAAATCTTAGGTGCCTTTGCAGCACGAGGGAGATTCTCGGAGCTGCTTCTGCAAAGGACCACAGTAACTTAAGATTCAGATTCAGTGAATACCTACTAACAAATCACTCAGCAAATTGAAAACAGTTATACCTTGAACTTGGAGGTGCAGATTTGCGCACATATTCTCTCTTTGGGTATTTTTCATCCAATGCCACCAGTGTGTGCTTCCTGATCATCAGTTCTATCAGTAACAATTCTGTAATATTTCCAGTCAATGTGAAACAGAGAGAATTAAAGACCTTTTATTCTGTGACACACTGTTGACAATGGTAGGTCCTGCTGTTCTTTTCAATGTAACCTGCAAAATAATATTGAACTTGTTACAGATGTTTGAATCAACAAGTTTAGGGACAGCAAACTTATAAGGATATCAGCCATTCTGCCATTTCACTAAACTAGTATAGAAAAATAATTATATGGTAAATTTATGGCATCAAGGAACTGAAGTTCTATATCTCATGAGAAAAATACACTGGTGCACGCAACATATTGGACAAAGTGTTCAACCATTTGAAGTTGATGGGAGTTTTGATGATGGGGCAAAATTACCTGAGCAGTCCTGGAAGTTTTTGCACTAACTTGAGATGAACTGGGTGCCACCAAGATCTTGGCAGGCGACTTCCCAGTTGCAGTACTATTGCAAGAAGCAACAGGAGAAGCACTTGACCCTTTATTAACAAAAACCCCACGTGGCACAGAATCTGAACGCTGCGCACCTTTAAGAAATTTTTGAGAAGCTTGAGCAGCTAATTTAGAAGGCGCCAAAGCTCCACTGGTGTTCTGACATACACTGGATCTAGAAGACATTGCTAGTCTATCTTGATATGCAGATCTAGATGAGGCCATAGTTCTCTGAGGAGGTTGGTAAGAAGCTGATCTAGTAGAGGCCATAGTTCTATCAGCATCCATCCTATCAGATAAAGCGCGCAATTTCATCTCAACTCTTTTGTGGAATGGATCCTTCAATTCTCGAGGGGGTCTGTTTTCTGAATTTCTTCTTATATCTACCTTTGGGATGTTCATAACAGAAGTTGGCAGGTCCTGAGATAATGTAATAGGCAGCGATGTATCAGATAAACACAGTCCAAAACTTGAGAGTTTCCATAACATCTTATATCAATCAACGTGAAACTTTTATTTAGTATTATTCAGAAAGTTGCCAAGTTTGTTCACATTTATATACAAAACAGAGATATATTCTGTAATTACAGCCTCCCTACTACATTAAGAATGGAACTTCAGAACTTGCACAAAGCCAAGATCTCTGCACAAATCATGTATTTGAAGTAAATAAAACATACATGTGCTTTATCACTTTTATGATCCCTGCTAAAAGGTTGTTATTTTATCCATGTAGCTATGTACTAAATCAATATCCAAATCTTGCAGTCTAGGTGTGATCAGCACTATCAATGTATTTGAAGCAAATAAATGAGCACATAGGTGTATAATATTTTATAACAGTTGTTATTTTGTCAGTGGATCTACATTCTACAAAGTAAATAATCATCCAAATCTTGAAGTATCTAGCCATGCAACAAAACCTTTATTATTGTACAATTGTCATGAATTTTCTAAAATAGAATACCAATATCCAGAATTCCAGACTCTAGCATGCCACTACGGTGGAAATCAAGACAAAAAATATTTTCACGACATTTGATATCAAGACATTACCTTTGATACCTTTCTTGACCTACTAACAACAGGTACGTTTTTGCTTGCCCCACTCTTCTCAGGATCAACTTTGAGATATTCTGATTGTAGACTTGCTATTGGTAAGACAATCCTTGACCCAGCAACATTATTTTCATCATTTTCATCATTGTCAACTTTTCTCTCAATAGCTTCACAACTGAATCCATGCTTTTGACCAGAGCTAGACGTCTCCTCCTCTTGAACGTTTGGCAAGCCTGCTGTCTGAGAAAATAAAGGATTAAATGTCAAGTACCCAAGGTCATGAGCATCTTGGCATTTGCTCTCATCTGATGAGCCAACTTCAGTTGTAGGCTCAAAACAAGAACTTGGAGCACTGGCTACTGGATCTTCAGAGATAGCTGCAGGCAATTCATCTTCTTGGCTGCTATGGCCAAGAGTAGTGTCATCGTTCTCCTCCATTGCGGCTCCAGTCTGATGCAATCTCCCTGAGCCTTGAGATGCCTTGCCCTCTTGTAATATTCTTCAAAGAACGCCTTCTTTTGTGCAACCAAACCAGGGGCTGTGAGCTTGCTTAGTTCCTCTTGGCGTTTGTTATGTTCAAACACTGACCTTCTTTCCCATGACAAGGATTCTGCAGCAAATCTACCAAATGACACTGAGCCATGATTGAGCACCATTTCCTGAACTGAAGAATCCTGAAAATCAGACAAAAAGAAAATGAGAATTCAGGATATTTGATTAGTCAAAAGAGCTGAATGACAAAGAACAATACACAGAGCCATTATGTAAAAATTATGTAAGCAAACAAAAGGATAGTGAGAAGGCTGGATTTAAGCAGCATCAGCCTAACATATCAACAACACAGGTCCAGGATTTCAGTTGACAATTTTTAGAAATTACAGAGGAATGAATGATTAGGAAAGCAGAACGCAACCTGTGCATTGTGGTCATTGTAAGGCAAATCTGAGTATGACCAGCCGTTGAATCGCAGCCCAACATCAGCAGCCATTGTTGCTTGCTCCTGTTGTTACCACCTACAAAGCCGGCCTCAGCAGAGCAGGAATGTACAGATATCTGCAGCACCAAAATTTACCATCACATAAGCACAGCATTGGGAACCACGGTGTCAGGATGAGTGAAACAAACACCACAGGATTGAAACAGGAAACGGGATCTCGGAAACCCAAAATCTGCAAAATTTGCTTCTCAACCGGAATCCCTTCAGAGCCCAAAACAATTCCAGAGCACATTGAGACAAAACCACTCGCGCGTCATCAGCCGGGCCCGCTAACGAGAGTATGAGACGGCAAATCAAACCTCCAGCAGACACATTAGGCAACGGAACCCGAACCAAAGAAAGACACGGTTGGCAAGAACCGGGGGCGCACACGGCGACCCTCCCTGTCGTCCTACCTCGAACAACATCCAAGCCACCAAAGCGCCGGCCGCGCATGAAGGCACGCGCACCAGCTAGAAACACGGCTGCGCGTGCGCGGTTCTAGTAGTACACTAGTACCCCCGGGAAGCGGGAAGCCGGGAACCCTACCAACCAAGGCCACGATGGCGGCGCTCACCAACCGAAAGGCCGCGCGCGTCCCAGCCCCAACCGCTGCACGCGGGAACCCATCAAGAGCCCGGATCGTACCGGTAGTACCGAGAGCGCAACGCAGTCGAAATCCACCGGCCAATGGAAAGGGACGCGGGCCGGAAGAGCGGAGGTTGAGTGCTCACCTACTAATGCTCGCCGAGGAAGGGGGCGGACCGGCGGAGAGGAGACGAATCGTAATGGAGGTGAAGGTGAGGAGGCTCGCCCTCGCCCTCGCCCTGGAATTAATCCGCGCTCTTTAGTGCGGTGGAGGCGTTGGCGAGGAGGAGGAGGAGGAGGAGGCGGGGGAGGGGCGGCTGCTCTGCTCTAACGGCTCGGAGCCTCGACGGGAAGGAGGGGCAGGACGGGAGGTGACGCAACGCAACGGTAGTAAATGCTGTCGCGGTGTCGCCTGCGGCTGCGGCTGCGGGGAAGAACATGGGACGAGGTGGACTCGAGGACGACTCCAACGTTCGAATTAAAGGCGGCGCGGCTCGCCGAGTCGCCGGCGTGCGTCGTCGCGTTTCGACGCACTCGTGGCCTCGTGGGCCGCCTGGGCTTCGGGTTCTGGGATTGAAAATTTGCCTGGGCTCTTCTTGCCCTCGTCGAGGATGTGGCCTCGGGCTGTGTGCGCGTGGGCAGGCCTCGTTGGTCTAGGGCTCTCTAGCCTCTAGGCCTCCCACCTGGGGGATGGACCATGTCGATTTGTTTTGAAATTGCAACGGATACATGGAAATGGGCAGCCCACGTCGCTGCAGCCAGCCGATCAGACTGAAAATTGTTTATGGACCGAAGAAAGTCCTTTCAACCTCAAGTTTTGTCCAAGTTCATTTTACCTCTTGTATTAATCAGAAAACCAATCTTTTTAACATCCGTAGCTTTTGAAACCGACCGAAATTGCTCCAGCGGTTTCAAATTTCACTTTTGTTCAATGTGGCACCACGTCAATTGCCCTACATGATGATACGGCTGTCTGCCGCAAATCGGCTACCTTGGTAGTTCAATTAGGGTTTCGTATACACTTTACCAAAGAAGTTACAGGAAAAAAAATTTAGAAGTTACCTGTGCTTTTGTGAAAAGTTAGGTCATTATAAAATATAGACTCGAAACATATGCTTGCATTTTCTTGACTTTATTTTATGAATATATGTGCTATTTTTAAGATTGGCATATAATAGTTGATATGTCATTCGTGGGCCTGCTTAGTATATCAACTAAAAGTTTAAAACTACCTGTAACAAATTGTTGGTGACAGTACGGACCCAATAAAACTTTAGAGCCTAGGCAAAATTTAGTATGATGTGTATTTTTTATAGAAAAATAATTATCAATCCTTTAGATAGCATAACAATTTCATTATATATCATTACGTCTTCGTAGCGGAGCCCGAGTGGTTGGCCAAGGTCGCCAGGTGGTGAGTCCGCCTATGGTTAGTGACACTTTACGGAGGATGGGATGGTTCTTACAATTCCTTCACTTTTATTCAGTTTGTGTTACCCAAAATTTGGCAAGGTCCAATTATCCATAAAACCAAATAAACCATGTATTGTTCTAAAGTATCGAAGGAGGGGCTTCCACTTTTTTAGCATTATTATGTGCTTGTGGACGCTTCACTTACAGAGAAAAAGAGTCTTGGTCACTTTTTTTAGGAATGGGGCAACTATTGATATGATACGATAGGATGGTTACATCGTTTACAAGTAATTAAAGGATAAAACTAGGGGCCAGCAGTTGCGGATCCAAGGAGGGGGCTGGGGGGCAGCCCCCTAGGAGCAGCTAATCACCATTAAATTTACTGTAGTGAAAGCCTCGAATCACCATTAAATCTTCATGCAAATCAACATCTCCATTGTTTTAGCCTCCCTTGTCCCCCATTCTGCATCCGCCACTGCTAGGGGGTTTTGCGTGTGGCAATTTCAATATAATACACTCTTTCCTTCCTAAAAAGAATACAATTCCACTTCACAAATAGTCAAACAATTTTAATTTTTACCAAATCTATACAACAAATTACTAACATTTACAATACTGAATAAGTACCATTACATTAGTTATGGATTATGGAATATATTGTCACAGTAAATCCACTTGGAGACATAAACGTTGATATTTTTCCTAAGAACTTAACTAAACTTAAAAAGTTTGACTTATCCAAAGTCTATAATTAGATTCTTTTTTGACTAAAGGAGTATGTTTCAAATTCTCATACGAAGATCATGCTACTGCTTTAGGGGATGCAGTACCCAGTCAAGCAGCCTTAAATTTGAATCAATGTCAGGGAGATGTATGTTAAAATGCATGCCTATGTATGTTATTCCAATGAATGAGCCATTTCTTTTTTTGTTTTCCACATATCTTTTATGATCAATCAAAGGCATCTCTCGGGTACTTATTTCTTTAAAATTATGGTTACCTAAAGACATCACATTGATTGATATACCATGGCATTTACAGTACTTGATCCTCAGCAAGCCATGGTGATGGCCTATCATCATGAGATACAAAGGGAAAGCAAATGTGTCATACATATATGTACCTTGCTGTGTATATTAGACAAGATTAATTCTCGATATTCATAAGTTGGCAAGCGCAAAGAGAAATGAAATATACATCAAAGCAAATGAAAAATTTATATGCTACACAGTACCACAAATTTTATGTAATCATGATTTGCTGCTGACTGATCCATCCTTAGCTTGTCTTGCCATGTCCGCCGGCTCGTCATCATGTGGCTTGAGAATTAACTCACTCATAACATTCTGGTTCTGAAACAGACAACATGGTCAACATCCATAACAATACTATTATTATGTGGATGCCGACAGATCATAAAAAAGAACACCAGCGAAGGGAGCGCCACGTGGACACATCAGGGCAGGCACTACTATAGCAGAGCGAGAGCCGAGAGCTGACTTGGCATGCACGCAGGCTAGGCTCTAATCCCACAGGGACCCGTGGGGCCAATGCTGGGAGCCAGAACCCTCGGAACCGTCGCTGCCATCCGGGCCCCACTTGGGTGGGTCCAGCAGCATGGCCTCTGCCATCTCGGTCCACAGCCTGGGCGACGCGAGGTCGTTGTCAAACTCGTCGCCCACGGCCTGCAGGTCAAGGCGGCTGCTGCTGGCGGGGGCGACGACCCTGCCGCCGGCGGCGCCGGGCTCGGCGGTACCGACCAGCGCCGGCTCGCGGCGCACGCGCTCGGCCGCCTCGGCCGCGGCGGCGCGGATGTCGGCTGGGTCGGTGCTGGCCGGGCGGGGCAGCCAGCCCGCGGAGCCCGGGAAGTTGAGCTGCGCGTCCCGCGGGCCGCGCAGGCACAGCGCCGCCACGTCGTGCGCCACAGCCGCCGCCTCCGCGGAGTCGAAGCTGCCGAGCCAGACGCGGACCTTGGTGCCGGGCTGGCGGATCTCCGACACCCACTTGCCCCACTTCCGCCGCCTCACGCCCCGGTACTGCGGGGAGGAGCTCGCGGCGGCAGCGGCAGCGGCGGCCGGCTGCTGCTGCTGCTGCTGCTGCAGGTGGTGCTGGCGGTTCTCCATGGCCGATCGATCGATCGAGCGCTCACAATGTGGTAATGTCCGGATGATGATGATGAGAGGAGAAGCTAGCTAGCTTCTCGCTCCGGTGCAAAGTGCAGTGCGGACTCGTGGGGGATCATGGCGCTCTTATATAGTGGTACGTAGTGATGGAGAAGTTGCTGTTCATGCACTGCATGCATGGAATGGAAATGCCGGAACAAGCTGCCGCCATGCGAAACTATTTCGTGGCCTTTACTGATCAGCTGTCATGGTGAAATGCATGCTGTGCTAGTAATTGACAGGTTGGTTGAGAGGACAGCACGCAGCCACTGGGTGATCACTGATATGATGATGATTCATTCGTCACACGTGTATGTTGATACTCCACTCGTGTAAACTACTACTACCTCCATTCCAAATTATAACATTTTGACTTTTTTTATCCCAAATTTGACTGTTTGTCTTATTTAAAAAATTTATATAAATATTGCCAAATTTAAGATATTCTTGAAGAACTATCATTAATAAAGCAAACCACGACAAAAGATATGATATTTTGTAAATTTTTTAAAATAAGACGAGTGGTCAAATTTGGTGTAAAAAAAAGTCAAACGTCTTATAATTTGGGATTTTATGAGTAGCTACTAGATTTTTTTTTCTCCGTGGATAGATAGATAGTAGATATATATAAAGCAGATGGATAGGTAGACACACAGATAGGTAGATTTTCTTTTCGATATATAGCTCGATCGCCAAAGATGATACAACTATGGAGAATCTAGATTGGAAATTTGACTGCAGAATAATTCACATGCATGCATGCATGCAATGCAGGTACAGTGTACTTACATCACCTGCGTCGTACCTAGTATATCCACATCACCTGCGAAAGATAAGGCCCGTACGAAAGGTTCGGCGAAGATGAGACCCGTATTGAGAAAGGGAGCCAAAGGCCCTTTCCCAGTTTCCCACCCCGTACCAACATCCACATCGCCTGCGTCGTACAAACGCTCCCCTGAATCTAACACAAGGAACCTTTTGTCATCATCAATTGCGTGAAAACGATCTCACAACCGCAAGCCTTCTTGTGGTTCTAGTAATGATGACGATCGAGCGAGGTACAAACAGACTTTGACCAAAATTTTGACACGCTTCTCAGACTTCAGCCGGGCACATATCTTTCGATTGACGGTGGTGTTACGTTATATATAACATCACAATGTCAACAATGGTTCCACCAAGGATTTTCTTTTTTTTGTTGTCACTACTGGTTTAAAGAGTTGTATGAGGCAAAATGGTTTAGCGGTGGCGGTGGGCAATGTGTACTAGAGGAAAAAAAAATAAAAGTTCTCACAATGATAAAAAAACATCCAATCTTTAGTTTGATAGATTATAATCACAATTACTAGTAATAGCTGTTAGATCTATCTCATTTTCTAAAAAGTTAGCCACGTCTACCATTATGAACAGAACACGAAGCATTACAATCAAAATGATTTTTTGGGGGGTCTCCCTTCTTCAGAAAGAGTTTTGTCCTTTCATTTCTGCGATTATAATCGGGTTGTTCGACGTGGGCTGATGTGTGAGTCCGGTGGCTAAGCCCTACATGCATGAGTACACACAAGAGATTTATCCTAGTTCAGGCATCTAAGCCCTAGTATTCTTCATGTTAGGAATGTTCAATCAATTCTTACAACCGAGACGTCTAATAGGAACTATGCCCCAGACATCTTTTGCCGCTACCTGGAGCCTTCTGCTATCATTGTGCCTTCCATGGGTTCACCTTATCGTGGCTTCCTTCATACTCTAGGATTCCTCCCTCACAAAGAGGGAGCCTATCATGAGGGCTTGGATCCTCCACACTGTAGACGTGCGGTGGCTCTAGTCGCAACACGTCACGCTTTGGGTGTGACCTGCGCTAGAAGTGGCTAACACAGACTCACTAGAAATAATTAGAAAGGAGTGTTAATGTTAATCCTCATGAGATGAAATGGACAAAAATATATATCCTAGAAATTAACTCAAAATTAGAAAGGCACATGAGAACACCATTTTATAAGACTAATTAATAAACATTGATAATAAGAGCCAATTGGGTATATTTTCTTTTAAAATAATTACCCACATATCCTTATGAAAAACAACAAAAACATAACAGTTTCAACTTAAGTGGACCAAAAATGAGCAACTAATAAGTTCAAAATTTATATTGATGGCATCACGAGACAGGGACTACAACATCTATTATACTTAAGCGCACATTTTAACTCAATCCATGTTGAAGATACACGAAAGTGACATAAGTAGAGGGGTGGGGGACTATGTATGTGAATAGAAAAAACATATGAATCAATTATTAATATGTCTATCGCAATTGAATAGAAATTTTAAAATGTCTATGAGCATATAGTGTGTATCGTGTATCGTGTAAGATTCTAGTATGTACGGAAGCACATGCCGATCGACTAGTAATAATAGAAAATCTTGAATATAGACTTTGCTATATACTCCCTCCATTTATTTATCTTCTTTCTATCAGCCTTTGGCACAAGTGACTAAGGAGCAGCGAGCAAATGCACTCGGTTTGCATTTAATCGGGCAAGGAATAACCAATGAGCAGCAAAGAGACAATAAATGCTGGCAAGTGGTAGCCAATGAGCAGCAAAAGAGATAATAAATGCTGGTGAGTCCCAAGATAATATGGAGATTTTTGAATAAAATTGTTTTGCTTAGATGAAGGAGATAGGAGGGAGTAATTAGTTGGCGTTTGGTTGCTAACCACACTTTGACACACTTCACAGTAGGTAAGTGTGATCATACCGGTACGGGTTTTGTTGTTAATTAACTTAGACAAGATACTTTTAGGCTACACATGTCATAGAGTAAAAAAATGATAAGATTCTCTTACACATGGCAAATTATGTGTGGCTCCAAAATCTAGCTATAGCACCTTTTATAGCTCACTTGCCTTAGATTAGTTGTAGCGGGAACCAAACAGCAACAATTCGGAGAGGTGTTTTTAGGCAAAATTCATATTAGGATCGTAGATGCTAGCTATGGGTATAATTTGAGTTTCAGTTCAGTTGCCTTCATTTCGGAGGGGACTTGCATTACCTCTGCAGCTGACCAAAGCATGAACAATAAGTAGGATTGTAGCATTGTCCTTGTGAGGCTTATGGTGCAGATCACCTGACAAGGAGATATTTATCAGGTCAAAAAGGGATCAGGTGGTGATCGATCGCCTCTACAGTAACATTATCAGCTGGGTCGTCAGGTGTGGATTTTTTTTATTTTTTTAATCCCTTTTTACAAAATATTCCAATAATATTCCCACCCAAATAATATTTGCACATATAGCCCTTTTGGTCGCGCCGGTGGGGCTGGGCGTGACCAAATAACTATTTGTCACGCCACATGCATTGGCGTGACAAGATCTTACACATTGGACGTCGTTTCCGACGTGGAAAATCTTGTCACGCCAATGCATGTGGCGTGACAGTATGGTCTTGTCGCGCCACCGGGAGTGGCGTGACAAGACTGAATTTTCAAAAAATCATAACTCTTCCATACGACGTCGGATGAAGATGATTTTTATATGAAAATTGTAGCTCTCGACGAGATCTACAACTTTCTAGTTTTGAGTTTTTTCATTTGAGGACAATAAGATGCTTAAAAAATCAAAAAACTTTTTTCAGCACCATAATAAACGCGTATAAGAGCTCGTCCCTTTTGAAAATTCATATCTTTTTTGTATGTTGTCAAAAAAAAGATACTTTTTATATAAAAGTTGCAGCACAAAATGATATCTACAACTTTATAGTTGTAAGTTTTTTCATTTGAGAATATTAAAATGCTCAAAAAAAGTAATATAATATTTCAGCTCCATAATACTATATTATGGTATTAAAATACTATATTATGCTCAAAAAAAAGTAATAATGTTATTTGGTCACGCCAGCTCCACCGGCGCGACCAAAAGGGCTATATGTGCAAATATTATTTGGGTGGAAATATTATTGGAATATTTTGTAAAAAGGGATTAAAAAATAAAAAAAGTCCGTCAGGTGTCGGCCGTGCCGTGTGTAGCACATATTCAGCTGCGACTGCGAGCTACTCCAGCTAGCTATCATTTTTGAGTTTGTGGCGCGGCGAGCAGCCGAGCACGTACGTGCTAATATAATTAAGCTACACAAGCTTGAAGAGGACAGATGGGGCGATGATTTGATGGATGAACAATATATGATTTGACCAAATGCATGGCTCCATGGAATGTATCGCCGGGAGCTGCTGGGGGCCTGGGGCCCACTACTACAGAAACGGTCTTTCGTCGATGCGGCAAATGAGCTTTAGTCCCTGTAAATTTTGCGTTTTGGACTAAAAATGATTTAGTCCCGATTGGTATTACCAACCCGGACTAAAGGGTCTTCATTAGTTCCGGTTTGTGTTACCAACACGGACTAAAAGTCCTTAATCTTTAATCCCGGTTGGTAATACCAACCGGGACTAAAGGGTCCTTTAGTCCCGGTTTGAGACTTTTTTGCGGAATAAACTACTTTTAGTCCCGGTTCTAGGAACCGGGACTAAAAATCAGGACTTTTAGTCCCGATTTCCTAGTCCCGGTTTCCAGAACCGGGACTAAAAGGCCTTGAGGCACGAGACTAAAAGGCACTTCTGTACTAGTGGCCACCCTGTGTGTCCGTATGTGCGGCGCGCCGGCCGTCCAGGCAACCAGCAGAGGCGGCACGCAGAGAGGCAACAGAAGCAGCAACGACCAGCAACAGCTAGAGGTCGATCGATCTAAGACGATCGACTGAGTATGGATCCGTCTCTCCTCTCTTGCCACTATCGGATTCAGAGACACTCAGCAAAGCCTCGATCGACCGAGTATGGATCTGTCTCCCCTCTCCTGCCACTATCGGATTCAGAGACACTCAGCAAAAACCGATATATACTTGGGAAAGGCTTGGTTGAGTGTTGTAAGTGCATGGATGATCCAAAGCAAGGTAAGGGTGAGATCGATAGACGAGCTCGATGCACAGACGGCCGTACGCGCCATGCCTGCAAAGATCCGATTCCAATCATTGGGTCAGGATGCATGGCGTCGATTGTGACCGGCCAGTGACGACGACGACGAGAGCTCGCGTGATGATCCCCACCGGGCCAACGCAATCATTGATCCATGATATGCTATGCTAGTCGGCGCGCACGTACTTTTGGGTCCAGGTGATGATGAGCTACTAGATGCTGTAGCTCTGAGACTGAGAGATCTATCTCAGTTGCATGCACAATGACTGACCGGCCGTGTGCATGTATGAGCCCCGAAATCGGGCAAACGGCAACGCAATCATGGGAGATTCGATCTGGATCGATCGACCGATAGATGGATGCGATAGGTATAGCTGCGATTGCTGTTACTTATCACAAAGTGTTATGGTTGCGTGATGGCAAGAGGCACAGGAGGATCATGTATGTTGCCGACACCTGACCTGATCCAATCCAAATAAAGGGATCGCCACTCTAGTCTATACTCTATAGTACTATACGACATAAGTCTTCATAGTTTTTTCTAAAAAACATAAATCATTCAAGGTATATATAGTAGCCAACCAAACAAGAAGTGTCTACTGCGTGCCATAAAATTTCTCCAATCATCTGATGTTCGCCTAGTCCTAAGCAGCAATGGAAAGTCTTTGATCTAAAAACAGCAACTAACGGAAGCTCTTCAGAACTTGAATTTGCATTGCATGGGCAACCTTGTTGAGGCTTCTTCGGAACAATGATGAAACGCTAACTACCTGAAACTGAAACTTGTTCTGATTGCTGTCCTGTTGGAATGGGTCCAGCAGGTCTATATCTTTCCCTAGCTACTACCTAGTTCCTTTCTTGAAACAGATATCATCCCAACTAATAACACTACTACAGAAATGGGCTTTAGCCCCGGCCTAAACGCCTTTAGTCCCGGCTGCATGGAGCCGGGACTAAGATTTCGGGACTAAATGTCCCACCTTTAGTCCCGGTTCCGCTGCCCGGGACTAAAGGGTCATTTTAGTCCCGGTTGGTGTTACCAACCGGGACTAAAGAGTTTTTTTTTTTTTCTTTTCTTTTTTTTTTTGGTTTTCCATTTCTGGTTTACAATTATATTATTATTATTTTTGAATACGTATTGTTATTTGTTTGTTTACGTAGACGCCGCACCTATAATTTATATAATTTAGAGCATTACATATAAATATACTATATAACACTATTTATATATTATACATGTCTATAGGTCCATAATATAATATTTACACATATCCATCACGGATAAAGTATTTATAACTTAATTGTGCTCCGCCACTCAAGCATCGTACAAATAATCATCTTGGTTTGGTTTCATTGGCTCCTCGGGGTTGAAGTAGTACTCGCCGCCGGCGGGATTCGGGACTGGTCGTTAAGAAATCCTCGCGATTGTCTCTGAATTCCTTTTAGGCGGATTTCATCCAACACCTTCGCCTCAACCACGTCTCCTTTAGTAGACATTAAAGAAAAAAGTTATAGGTATGAATAAGATTTATTAAATAGCAACAAATAAATAAAATGAACTTATTATATATACATGTTACATACTTTTGCGTGCTCAAGATTTGTTCTTTTTTCATAGACCGTCGAAATTCTTGAACATAGTAGCCACACAAATTTTTGCCCGATGGCTGCCGTAGAATCCATCGAAGTAGGATAGGCTTTGAAAGTGGCGCTTTCAAATGCGGACGGTGTTCTTTGCACGAACCCGGCCCAAACCCTAGCAATAAAACGATCATTATTAATTATTTATTACCGAGTTAAAGAGCTCAAATTAATATTTAGAGATCGAAGTTACCCTTGAATAATATCTATCATTTCTTGGTAATCTTCCCGTGGTTTTCTCAACGAGTCATAGATTAGCAAATGAGATTGCCGGAGATCAATCACAATTAGTATCCAATGAAAGTCTGTATTTGTGTGTAGGCAAAATAATTATATATCTTCATACTAATCTGAATAATGGGTTTAATAGAATGTACACACGATAACGATACTTACTTAAAGTTATAGGGAAAGAGTATATATCTTTTATCCTTTTGATTGATCAAGTACCTCCGTAGATTTCTCTCCGTTTTACGTCTCCATAAGACATACGGAGTCTTAGGGTCTTTGAATACAACACAAGGATCTACAAATCCAATCTCCTTATCATTTCTAGCTCGGAGGTCCCTCATCATGTTTCTGCATATGTATAGCCGGTTTATGTAATTGGTTATATATATACATGATAATTCTGATGATATTATTAAAAGAAAGAATCACTTACGCATGAAGCGGTGATTAGAGCTTTGTCCAGGCGTCCATGTGGCATAGCTGGTGTAGCTCATTAAATTGAACATAAATAACATCATCACCATGGAAGTAATGATGGTTTCTAATTCGAACGTAAATATAGTCATCTACTCTTACGCCACACACACCGCTAGGTACCTTTGGTTGAGCAAGTACATTTGCGTGCCAAGTTTCCGAGAGGGCGCAGGGTTGGTTGAATAGACTCTTGCCATATTCATATGTCTTACGCCAATGATCAATTTCGGGGAGCACTTTTAATTGTTGCCCCAACTATCATTTGGGATAAGCTAAGACCGGTTTCGCAAAAAGGTTTCAAGATCCTCATAGTTCAAATGCGGAGGTATCTGCTGGTCTAGCACGTCGATGTTTGAACCATATTCATTCCCAATGACTAGGGGGCACTAATTGCTTTGATTGTTCCCGAGCTGTGCTACACCCTTGCGTGCTCTTTTCTCTTTCTTCTTCTCTTCTTCTAGGGATTTGGTTAGAGTGCGATCATAGTCGGATAAAGATGATGATTCTTTTTCGAAGTTTCACGCCTCTTTTTTTGTTGAGCCTCAACCCTTTGCCGTAGATGTTACGGCTTTAGTAAGAGGTAGGGCTTCTCGGGGTTTCTCTTGGATTCTCTTTTATCCTTAAGTCTCTTGAAGAAACCGTCCACATCGACTTTACCGAAGCATCTATTTCTGCGGCCGGTCTTCTCATAGGGACTTCTTAGGAATGACGGGTTGTTTCTTTTCAGAGGCTTTCTTTTTTGGCGGCGGGGCGGCCGACACATTTGATCATGTGGCCGGCCTCTTCTTCAATGGTGGGTCCACCGGTTTTTTTATTTGGAGCCACGTGTGGAGGCGATGGGGCGGCCGGTGGGGAATTTGTTGGAGCCCGACGTGGAGGCGAAGGGGCGGCCGGTGTCGGTGTTGGAGCCCGAGGAGGCGGCGTTGGAGCCCGAGGTGGCGGGGTTGGAGCCCGAGGTGGCGGTGTTGGAGCCCGAGGTGGTGGCGTTGGAGCCGAGGAGGCGGCGTTGCAGCCGAGGCGATGCGGCCGTGTCTTACCTTGCCTCGTCATCACCCGCAAAGCACTATGACATGTTGGTGACCACCTGTGAAACCAAAGAGGTATATGAGTAAGCCGCTAACTAAGGGAATGCAAAATAAAGTTAGTGAATAAATGTATCGTCAAGTTTCATCCGCACCTAGGGTTAGGTTCATGACGAGGAGGTGGTGGTAGACTACTAGGTGATGCCCCAGGAATAATGATGTAGCGCTTGCACCAACAAATGAAAGCCTTCTCTGCTTGTCCTAGAGTCTTCTCTCCATCACCTCCTTCTATCTCAAGCTGCACATTTTCGAAGCCTTTGACAACTTTATCCACCGAGACACTAGCATATCCAGTTGGAACTATCGCCCCATGGATTCTTGGTGTCTTCGTAGGGTCGATAGGAGTTACAACACCGGCGGCAACCATTTGTGGCGGCCCCCCGTGGAATGTGCAGCTCACATGTTGTCGAGGTTCAGTGGCGTCATCCACCGGAAAAGCGCAGCCCCCACGTCGTCTTGAATACTTGGCACCTCCGTGGAAGCGCAAGCGCTTTTCAACCGACCAGGGGGCTAATATTGACTCCGGGCTCGATGCGGTTTGCCTTTGTATAGAACTTCTTGCTTTACGCACTTGCCTTTTGATTTCCTCGTTCATTCTCTCTTCAAGTGCTTTCTCTCATTTGTATCGCTTCACGAGCCGCCGGCGTGACTCCATCACCATTGCCTCCAACCTACGCAATCGCTCCGCCTCCTCTTCCTTCTTTCTTTGGCGGCTTCTATAAGTGGGTCTATCTTTAGGGAAGCCATGCTCCCACGATATCTCCCCATAGCCTCTTGTTCGCCCACCGTATTCAGCAGTCTCCAGGGCGTATGTGAGCTCATCCTTCTCTCTATTTGGTGCCGGGTGCCACTTTCAACTAATTCTCGGGCATAGGCCATTCTCATCCCACTCTCTGCGGCTTCTCGCCGTACACTACCTTTCCGGTCTCTAGGTCCAGGGTTCCCCCATGACCGAAGAACCAATACTTGGCGCGGTCAGGCCGGTGCGGTGATTCTGGTTCCATCCCCTTGTCAACAATCTCTGTTCCGCTTACGCCACTTGGGAATAGCGGTCCGGTAGCCACGAACCCAAGTGATGGTGGTATTGCTTGTGTCTAGCATTTTCTTGATTACGGATCATCCGTGGCTGACCCTCATCGAGTTCTTAAAGCATGCGAACTCATCCCAAAAGGTCTCAACTTGGCGTAGGCCTTGTTGGTGAAATCCGGTGTCCGGTTATGTGCAACAAAAGTCTTGTGGAGTTTCTTCTTCCAAGCCACGAAATTGTTTGGCCATCTTACGCATAGCCCGATTTGAACCTTCTCCTTCAAAGCTTCATCCCATGTATCGGCGTGAAATGTTGAAGGATATCTAGCCATAGCAATTCCTTGCCACGATCCGAGACATAACTAATAGTAGGGTCATCTTTCCGTTGCCTCCATTCTCGAGCACTGATCGGGAGCCTGTCCCTTACTAGGTATCCACAGTGCGCAACAAATTTCTTTGAATGTTCCCCAAGTACTTGGCCTGTACCCTCGTCGAATTCCGACAGAATGTACCGACCCTCCAACGGCTTCTTCGGGCCTCGCACTTTTCTACTACTCCCGGTAGTTGTCACCGATCCAGAGGGCTACACAAAAAAGTATAAATATATTAATAAAAAACCATTCTTTTTAATTTCATGTATATACATATAGACTAGATTGTAGATAGACCTCATCGGGATTGTCTCCCACAAGTTCTTCATAATCGGTGAAATCTTGACTCCCATCATCTATTTGTTCATTGTCATCACCTTGGACTTGGGGATTTTGATTGCCGCCATTTGTTGATTAGGTCCATCATTGCCTCATCCATGTTATCATTCGGATCGGCCATTTCTGCAAAAGTTGTTAATTAAAAGATGTTAGAATTCAATTTGTCATGTAGCGCCACAAGAAAAAAGAAAAATATACATGAGAAACCTTAGATATTACATGAGAAAGTTAATAAAGTTAAATAAAAATACCATTAATAAAGTTACTTGACATAAAGTTACATAATAAAGTCATATGACATTACGATTATTAATGAAGTTACTTGCCAATCTATTAAAATATTACAATATTACAAAACCTTAGATATTACATGAGGAAGTTAATAAAATTAAATAAAAGTACCATTAATAAAGTTACTTTACATAAAGTTACATAATAAAGTCACATGACATGAGAAAGTTAATAAAGTTAAATAAAAGTACCATTAATAAAGTTACTTCACATAAAGTTACATAATAAAGTCACATGACATGAGAAAGTTAATAAAGTTAAATAAAAGTACCATTAATAAAGTTACTTGACATAAAGTTACATAATAAAGTCACGTGACATTACTATTATTAATGAAGTTACTTGCCATTCTATTAAAATATTACAATATTACAAAACCTTAGATATTACATTATAAGTTACCATAAATAAAGTTAATTATATTATAAGTTATACTAATAATGTGGTGACAAGTTACTAAACATAATTACATTATAAGATACCATGAATAAAGTTAATTATATAATAAGTTATACTAATAATGTGGTGTCAAGTTACTAAACATAATTACATTATAAGTTACCATTAATAAAGTTAATTATATTATAAGTTACACTTGTAATCCGGTGTCAAGTTACTAAACATAATTACATTATAAGTTACCATTAATAAAGTTAATTATATTATAAGTTACACTTGTAATCCGGTGTCAAGTTACTAAACATAATTACATTATAAGTTACCATTAATAAAATTAATCGCTAGGTCGTATTGGGTCGCCGCTAGGTCGGGTGCCTACGTTAATCGCTAGGTCGTATTTGGGCCGTCGCTAGGCCGTCGCTAGGTCGTATCTTCGTTCGTCGAGGTCGTGCCTTAGTTCGTCCGGTCGTTGCTAGGCCGTCGCTAGGGCGTATCTTCGTTCGTCCGGTCGTTAGGACGTCGTTAGGGTTTCGAATAAAATGAATTATGATATACGTCGTTCGTCGCGTGTAATGCGTGCTCTCTTTCTCTCTCCAAATTGTGCATGGAGATGCTCTCGGCTCGATGGCCGGCCACAACACACATACATGCATCGCCCCGGCTCGATGGCCGCCAAGACAACACAAGCGAGATCGACTTCGATGGCCGACGCAACACACATACACGCATGATCCGCGGGCCGATGGCGCCCAACAGAGACGCACAACCGCTTCGACTTCGATGGCCGACGAACACATACAACACATGCATAAGCAAGTTTGGCTCGGCGGCGCTCGCCCCTTTTTGACGGCGTTCAGACGGCGGCTCACGCCCTTCGACGGCGTGCGTGACGGCGGCCGGGCGGCGGCCGGAGGAGGAGGCGGCGTCGGCGCGAGACGGCGGAGCCCGCGGCTGGGCCTTTTGGCCGGAGAAGAGGAGGCGCGCCGCCGGGCGTGAGGCGGTTGGCCGGCGAGGACGGAGGAGCGAAGGCGGTTGGCCGGTGGCGGAGGCGACGCTCGGGGAGGCGGCGGGGATGGCTCAGGGAGGCTCGGGAGGCGCCCGGACGAGGAGGAGGCGGAGGCGGTTGGTCGGACAAGGAGGCACGGCGGCGCGGCGACGACGGCTCGGGGAGGAGGGGTGGCGGAGAAGGAGGGAGCGGCGGTGAAGGCGATCCTCGGCTCGGGGGACGAGGGGTGGCGGCGGCGGCGCTCCTCCGGAGGACGGCGCGCGTGGGCGGCAGCGCCCGGAGAAGGAGGCAGCGGCGGCGGCGCTCTGGGGCTCAGGGGACGAGGGGCGGGGCGGACGGCGGGGAGCGGTGGCGGGCTAGGGGCAACGTCGATCTGGAGGAGGAAGACGACTGTTGGCTTAAATACCCGCGGGCACCTTTAGTCCCGGTGCCTATCACCAACCGGGACTAAAGACCCTTTAGTCCGGTTGATAATACGCACAGGGACTAAAGGTCCGCCTTTAGTCCCCGGTGCGTAATACCATAGGGACTAAAGGGGTGCCTTTGGTCCCCAGTTGGGATTGTGGCCAGGGACTAAAGGTTTATTTGGCCTTCAGTTTATATTACAGTTTCTTATTTACTTATGCTAACAATAATTAGATTAATTTTATTAATTGCATAGTAAATAAAAGAATAGATATTAATTTGTTAAAAATAACAGTTCCATTTCTTTTTGTCTAATTGCTTTAATAATAAATTTTAGAATATAAAATCTTTCCATCCTTTACGATAGCAAACTTAAATATAAAAAATAATTAGTATTTTGTTAATGCAAAAATGTATTACTTAATTTAAATATCTTAAAGTAGGTGTTTTTGATAGAAAATTTGTTTGTGCATTATTTAAACGAAAATTTTGTTCATTTATCATTATTTATCTCTAAAATCGTGATATACGTGATATTCACCATTACATCGGATTATTTTTTTAAAGATTTTTTCTTTTCTTATTTTTTATGCTTATAATAATTAGATTAATTTTGTTAATTGCATAGTACATAAAATATTAGGTATTAATTTGTTAAAAAATAACAGTTCCATTTCTTTTTGTCTAATTGCTTTCATAATAAATTTGACAACATAAAATCTTTCCATCTCTTATAATAGGAAACTTAAATATAATATCTTTCCATCCCACATGTCATATCAATATTTGAAATGATATAAAATAAGAACAACTAATTTAAACATCTTATGTTACAATTATCACATACATATACTCTAATACACTCTATTTATTAGGCGGGCACAGTAGTGATCTTCTTTTTGACGTATGTTCTTTGGTCATGATCTTAACGTAACCATGGAGTGTCCTCGGCATTTATCATGATGCTCGGATCTTTGGTCACATTGAAAGGTGTGATTCGGTCATCCCTTTCATAATCTTCTCGAAATATCGACTTGTCCTCAATTTCCATAATGTTTCTTTTCCCCGATAGAACTATATGGCGTTTTGGCTCTTTCGTTGATTTATTGTTATTTTTTCCCTCTTTTTGTTTTGTAGACATGTCTTTCACATAGAACACCTGATTCACATCAGCAACAAGGACGAATGGTCCACCTTTATAACCAACATTGTTGAGGTCCACTGTTGTCATTCCATAGTCTTTGTCAACTGTTACCCTGCCTCCGGTATTCTTGACCCATTGGCACCGGAATAAAGGGACTTTAAAATTAGGTGCGTAGTCTAGTTCCCAAATCTCTTCTATGCGGCCATAATATGTTTGTCTGTTTCCATTCGGTCGGTGGCGTCTACGCCGAACCCCACTTGTTTTTGGTTTGTGCTTTTTTATCTTGGCCTAGGGTGTAAAATGTATTTCCATTTATCTCGTACCCTTTGAGCGTGAGGATGTGCCATGATGGTTGCCTAGCCAACAAATACGGTTGCTCATCAATCGGTCATTACCCGACATTCTTTTCGTAATCAATCACCGAAAGTGTCCATGTCTTGACGCATAAGCCAAGCTTCATTCTTCTCTCGGGAGCTGGGATCGTAGAAAGTCCTTGTGTTTCGTGACATACGGCTCCACCACGGATGAGTTTTGAAGAACTGTGTAGTGTGCTTTATTGAAATAATCGTCCCCCGTACCGATGTATGTTTTCTTTCCTATCGTTCCCTTTCCGCTCAGTCTCCCCTCGTGTCGCGATTCAGGAACACCAATTGGGTCAAGTTTAGGAATGAATTCAACACAGAACTCAATGACCTCCTCTGTCCCATAGCCCTCTGCGATGCTTCCTTCGGCCGAGCACTTTTGGTGAACATATTTCTTCAGGACTCCCATAAACCTCTCAAAGGGAAACATATTATGCGGGAACACGGGACCAAGAATATTGATCTCCTTGACCAGATGAACTAGTAGGTGTGTCATGATATCAAAGAAGGATGGAGGGAACACTAACTCAAAGCGACAAGACATTGAACCACATCATTCTATATAGCAAAGCAAGTTCCAAAGTGGATTGATTGCCTTCGAGAAATTGCATTGAGGAATGCACATAGCTTAACGGTGGCCAGACGTACATGTGGAGGTAGAATTCCTCTTAATGCAATTGGAAGCAATTGCGTCATAAGCACATGGCAGTCATGCGACTTTAAGTTCAGAAATTTCTTCTCGGACACATTTATTATACCTTTTATATTAGAGGAGAATCCGGATGGGACCTTCATCTTTGTTTAAGCATTCAAACATGATTTCTTTCTCTTCATTGCTAAGAGTGTAGCTAGTAGGTCTTAAATATTGGCGTCCATCATCTGTCTTTCTACGGATGCGGGTTGTCTCGCTCTTCCATCTTATTTGCAAGTCTTGTCGTGCTTCAAGTGAGTCCTTAGGCTTCCCATACACACCCATGAATCTTAGAAGGTTCACACAAAGATTCTTTGTCGGTGCATGACGTCGATCGCATTCGGACCTCTAGGACTTGCCAATAGGGTAGCTCCCAAAATATTGACTTCTTCTTCCACATGGGTGCATGACCATTTGCATCTTTTTGGAACTGGTTGGCTTCCCTGTCCCTTACCAAAAACTACTTTCGGATCCTTAACCATCTCAAATACATCTTCTCCGTTCATTTGCGAGGCTTGCATCGGTGGTCCGCCTTACCTTTAAAATGCTTGCCTTTCTTTCTAGCTGGGTGATTCATAGAAAGAAATCGACGATACCCAAGGTACATGACCTTTTGCATTTTTTCAAATATATACTATCAAGGTCATCAAAACAAGTGTGTGCATGCATTATATCCCTTGTTTGGCCCTTAAAAAGATTACTTAGAGCAGGCCAATCATTGATTGTCACAAACAACGGTGCTCGCAGGTCGAAGTATTCTGTTTGTACTCATCCCACACACGAACACTGTTTCGCTCCATAAAAGTAGGAGTTCTTCAATTAATGGCCTTAGATAGACATCAATGTCATTCCCCGGTTGCCGGGCCTTGGATGAGCACCGGCATCATAATGAACTTTCGCTTCATGCATAACCATAGAGGAAGGTTGTAGATACATAGTGTAACAGGCCAAGTGCTATGACTCTTTGCTCTGCTCACCAAAAGGATTCATACCGTCCGTACTTAAAAGCGAACCTCAAGTTTCTTGCGTCTTTTGCAAACTCTAGAAATTCTACGTCTATTGCTCTCCACCTTTGGACCCATCGGCAGGGTGTCTCAACATGTTGTCTACGTTACGGTCTTCTTTGTGCCACCGCAACAACTTTGCATGATCCTTGTTTTAAAAAAGGCGTTTCGGACGTGGTATTATAGGAGCATACCACATAACCTTTGCGAGAGATTTTCTTCTGGGGCGTTCTTCCCCTCAACATCGTCAGTGTCATCTCGCCTGATCTTATACCGTGATGCTTTACATACGGGGCATTCATCTAAATTCTCATAGTCCTTGCCACGATGCGGGATGCGGTCGTTAGACATGCATGTATCTTACGGATTTCTAATCCCAAAGGACGACGACTGTTTTGCTTCGTGCGTAGTGGTGGGCAATTCATTAGGGTTCGGAAGCATCTTTTTTTGGATCTTTAGTAATTGTCCAAATGGCTTATCGGATACACCATTCTGTGCCTTCCATTTCAACAACTCGGTGTTGTACCCAATTTTTTTGCCCATCTTGGGCGGATGGGTATAGTAATTTCTTGTGATCTTCTAGCATGCGGTCAAACTTCGCCTTCTCTTTTTCACTTTCGCATTCTTTACGTGCATCACGAATGGCATCACCAAGAGCATCACCTTCACCAAGAGCACCTCCCTCTTCTTGACTTCTCCCATTCTTTGTATCATCGAAGCCACCGAATTGAGCAATAATGTCGTCGGGATCCGGTTGTTCTTGTTCTTCTTCACATTCTTCCATCATTATCCCGGTTTCTCCATGCTTGGTCCAACAAATATAGTTTGGCATGAAACCCGACTTCAACAAATGTGAGTGAATATTTCTAGAGCTAGAATATTCCTTCAAATTCGACACAAGGCACATGGACAACGTATGAATCCATCCCGCTTGTTTTCCTCGGCCACTCTTAAGAAATAATGCACACCATCAATGAATTCTTTGGAGCGGCGATCGGCATTGTACATCTAACCACGTTTCATTGTGCGCATTGCAACATAAAGTATGATAAGTTTCTAATTTTTACTACAGAAATAAAAGTAACAAATAACCTAAAATTCTCTATTTCTAATTTTTCTCAACAAACAAAATTAAAAAAAACACCAAAGTTCTCTATTTCTCTAAATAATCAAGAAATTTGGTAGGCATACTAGTTATAATTAACTAATTAACCCGGTCACAAATTGCAAATTAATGTATGATAAGTTTCTAATTTTTTATAAAGAAATGAAAATAATAAATAACCTAAAATTCTCTATTTCTAATTTTTCTAAACAAGTAAAATTAAAAAACACCAAAGTTCTCTATTTCTCTAAATAATCAAGAAATTTGGTAGGCATACTAGTTATAATTAACTAATTAACCCGGTCACAAATTGCAAATTAAAGTATTATAAGTTTCTAATTTTTTAAACAGAAATTGAAGTAATAAATAACCTAAAATTCTCTATTTCTATTTTTTTCTAAACAAGCAAAACTAAAAAACACCAAATTTATTTATTTTTCTAACTAATCATGAAATGTGGCATGCATACTAGTTTAAATTAACTAATAAACCCGATCACAAATTGCAAAATAAAGTATTATAAGTAACTAACTAACACATAACCTAAAATTCTCCATTCTTATTTTTCCTAAACAAATTTTATATTTATACTTAGTTATAATTAAATAATCCTTCAAATGTATTATTTATACTTAGTTATAATTAACTAATTAACCAGATCACAAATTATAAACTAAAGTATTATCAAATGTTAATTTTTAAAAACTAATTATAATAAAAAACCATAAATTTAGTATTTTTCACTAAACCATAAAATATGGTAGACATAATAGTAATAAATGGTGTATACTAATTTTTAGAGTCTTAATTCTAGTTATCTACATTAAAATATTCAAACGATGAAGTGATTGGAGTTTAAAATAGTGTAGAAATCAAAAAATAAAAAACTACATGTATAACACTACAAAATGAGATAAACTGCAGCTAAAACTTGAGAAGATGAAGTTAGTAACCTCTAAACAAGTAAATGGCGTAGAAGTGATGAAATGAATGAATAGCCAGGAGATGTGAGCACAAATCAAAGCAAGAACCATGAAGAACATGAAGAACAAAGAAGAAGAGTGAGCTCGGGCAGCTCGGCTAGGGGAGGAAGAAGGATTCAAATATGGGGGAAGGATTTAATCCCGGTCCCTAACATCAACCGGGACTAAAGTCCCATCTTTAGTCCCGGCTGGTGTCTGAGACCAGGACAAAACCTTTAGTCCCGGCTGGTGTCCTGAGGCCGGGACTAAAGATGGACCTTTAGTCCTGGTTGGTAACACCATCCGGGACTAAAAGTCCCCCCTCAGATGCCTGACACCATAGCCGTTGGGCTGGGGACTTTTAGTCCTGGTTGCTGTTACCAACCGGGACTAAAGGTGTTTTTAGTCCCGGACGCCATTGTTTCGGGAGCTATTGCTCATTTTGCCCAAGTGACTAAAGGTCTGTTCTGTAGTAGTGTAACAAAAGATACACATATAGAGGTCGGCTAGCTATCTAGCTGTCTCTTTGCTTCCTTCTCTCACACTGTCACGCACTCAACATCAGGCCATCAACTTAATTACTGTCGCTCTTAACTGTGCCTAGCTCATTCGGGTCATCTTTTTGACAATTGATCGATCGAGCCATCGATTCTTTTCGCTGTTTCAGCACGTACGGACTGGCTCTCAGTCACCAGCACGTGTGACGAGACGTCAGTCGCCGCCAACAAGGACACGTCCTCTCGATCCACTTGCCCGCAATTATAAGGACTGCATTGTGCCAAGCCCGAATTGAATCGGTAATAAACAATACCAGAAGTTTCACCATGCATGCACGTAGTAATATATATAGGAGTAAACGCTGGCTCCGATCCTAGCTACTACAACTACAGGACCACCACCACCATGCATTTGCCCTCTATCTACCGAGAGTCGGCTAGGCGGCGCGCGGCCGCCGGTAGGAGAATGAATTCGCTTCTGTTCTCCAGCCCCCGTCTCCGGTTGTCATGGCCATATATAGCCACCGGGCGAGTCTGTTACAGGTTTCCGCGCGCGCGCGAACAATCCGCTCGAGCTAAACGGAGGCGATGATCGATGATGGCGATAGGCAAGCTTGGACCCAGGTCGGCCGTGAGAGGCGTACGCTGCTGATGAACCCACTAGTAAAATGCATGGGGCCATAGCCTCCGAGCTCCGATGGAACACCCGACCCTGACCCGATCGATGGGCGATGGCAGCGACGCCCGACGGCTCTCTCCCTCTCTCTCTCTGCTTTGGCCGCAGGGCTGTTTAGGACGATGCCACACTCTATCATTTCAAAAATTTTAGAGAATTAATTCTTTTTTAAGTTTGATTAAATTTGTATAATAAAATAATAGCATTTACGATACCAACCTAGTATTATTAGATTCTTTATTAGTTATATTTTTTATCATATATCTATCTGATATCATAAATCTTTGTATTTTTGTACCAAGATTTTTAGAATGTCTTATAATTTAAGATAGAGGGAGTACCAAGTAACTCTAACAGCTAACAGTGATCCTTAATGCCCACAACGACACCGCCACTATATAAAAGACTTACAAAGGTGGTTGGAAAACTTATGTAGAGTCCACAGGTGATCTAGTCGTCTCTATACTACCACGCCAATAATTTTTCAAGACCGATATCCAAGGCCATCTTCAATAATTGATTTCTAGAGACATCTGAAGATGAGTCTACTCTATAAATTGAATTTCTAGAGACCGTTTATAATCTAGGGGAAATTTGCTCCTTGACATCCTAAAAGGCGCAAATTGGGTGGTGCACACATCCACGTTCGATATTTGTTAGAAGACACCGCGGTTTCGTGTAATTGGACCAATGGATATCAAGTCTAATCAAACATTATTACAAAATAGATATAAAATCATATAAGTGCTACAAAATTATACTATAAAATCTTCTACACTCTACATGATGAAAACTACAGAAACTGAAATGATCATTTTGCCCCTCTTCATAAATATACAAAGATAACCATGGTTAATTAGTTAATATATTTGTAAGATACTTAAAATACTAAAAAAAATCACAGAATGCATACATCACCAAATCATGTCTATGAAAAAATATCAGATCAAAATAATAAAGTTTAATATATCAATTAAGCTTCACAGGAGATAAATCTACAAGTTAGTCATGTTAAATATATCAGTATAAACTTTATTACTTTGAGCTAATATTTTTAGCATTGTCAAGATTTATTGATGTACTCATTCTATGATTTTTTTTCCAAGATTTTTGGTGTCCTAAAAGCATATTGGCAAATTAACCATGGTTATCTTTGTCTATTTTTGAAGAGGGGCAAAATAGTTATTTCAGTGCAAAACAATATTTTTACTCTGTAGTTCTCATCATGTAGAGTGTAGAAGATTTTATAGTATAATTTTTTAGCACTTATATAATTTTATATCTATTTTATAAAAAATGTTTGATTAGACTTGATGTCCATTGGCCTAATTACATGAAACCGTGGTGTCTTTCGGCAAATATCGAAAAGTGGATGTGTGCATCGCCAATTTGTGTCTTCTTGGATGTCCAGGAGAAAATTTCCCCTATAATCTAATAGTCCCTAACAAAAACATTTTTTTAAAGAAAAAGATTTTTGGAAAAGCCCTACTAAGCCTCACATGGTTCCAAGTTGCAAATTACATATTTTTTTTTGCACAAAATATGCACCCTTGCATCCATGGAGGCTCAAACCCGTGTAACTCTAATCATTCCACCTCCATATATAGTCACTTGTGACTAAAAGGGTATATACATATATATATATATATATATATATATATATATATATATATATATATATATTCTCCTTGTATTCACTTTTTTAGAATTTAAAATAAAAATCTAGGATCCTAAACAAATTCAAATGAAAATTGTTCCAATTGAAAAGTTCTAGATAATCATCAAGTACTACAACTTTGGGTTTTTGTAGTTTCATCTTCCGAGGCTGTTTGAGATTTTAAATTTCAATATGTGAGGACTTTAAACTAAATTTTGGGGTCATAGATTATTTTAAATAAAAAGTTCTCAACCGCATTGTTTTATATCTTTTCAAGACCTATAGCTTGGGTTTTTGTCATTTCTTCATCCAAGGTCGTTTGAAAAAAAATTTAAATATAAGAACTTCAAACATAATTTATGGGATTTAAATAATTTAATGAAAAATTGCATATCTTTGAGTTATATAACTTTGATGTAAAGTTTGTCTTTATCTGACTCATATTTTTTAAAAAATATGAATTTTACTTGGTTGAACCTATTTTTTTTAGACAACTTTAGACCCAACCGGCTCTAGAAATCGATTCTAGAGACGGCTGCTAGATCCAGCTTACTCTAGAAATACTCTAGAAATCAATTTCTTAGGCGGCTCTAGATCCAATTACCTCTAAAGATAGAAACACTTTTTAGAGGCGGTTGTATCGATTTCTAGAGACGGGTTAGCATCATGAGAAACAGTTTTAGAGGCAGATTGTCATCTTCTATTGGTAGAACCGCCTCTAAAATTAGGATAGCCCTTATTGCTTTTATTGTTATATTTTTCAAGTATGATCTAATGGATGCCAAATTTGGATATGATATTTTTGCAACATTGGGTTTGCATAGCCTACTCCAATGTGTGTTCGCTCCTTCCAGTCTAATCCATCTTTGGTCCCTGTACCGAGGAAGAAGAAAGAGATAATGACGAGCGGGTCCCACCTATTATTCTCTACCGAAATAGATTTGGGGCCCTAATTTTTGAGTGCTTATGTTGGTGTAGAGTAGAAAATCGAGCTATCAAAAATAGTGGAGCACCCAAAATCAAACGTAATTTGGGTGTCCTGCTGCTGGAGTTGCTCTTAACGATGAAATTAGCAGCGAATGCGCCTGTGGTCCAATTGTAGGACTGTCCAGTGGGACGCTACCCACCAGGGATCAAATCCTGGTGCTCGCACTTTTCCTGGGATTTTTCAAGATTTATCGGCGTTATGCTTTAAGTGGTAAGCGACGTTCCCGTCGACGACGAGGCGCCAGTGGTGACTTCGAGAATCTCTAGATCTGCCGGCTCAGTCCTTCGGAGGTGCCCATAGGGGTAGGGTTTACGTGCGTGTATTCATAGGGATGAGTGTGCGTGCGTGTTGTGAGCGTCTGTATTGTACTGTGTAATTCTTAAAAAAAAAACCCGATGAAATTAGCAAGGAAACCTCCCCGGCTCCCCCCTGCGCTGAAGATGTCCTGGTTCGTTGAGAACCTGGGCCTTACCAGCGGCCTCCGCCCTTTGGGCCTTATTTTGCTAGGCAGTTGCATGTTGCCATAAAGGGGCGTGCAGCGGATTTCCTAGCACGCCTGCTACTCAGCCAACACAAATGTTTGGTGATTTTTACCCAAGTGTCTTGAAGAATTGTAAACATGTTATACATATATATGGTGGTTGTCTTTACTAAATATCTGAATGAATATTTGTGAACGGTATTATTTGAATCTGGCTTGTCCCATATTTGATATGTATTGACTTCTGAATGTTTTTGTTGCTTAGATATAGATGGATTTCTTCCAAATGGTGGTCATCAAAATTCAAAACCCAACTACCGCCAGTGGTACGCCAACATCAGGGCAAATCATGAGAGGCTCCGCGTGGCCAGCGCTCGGGACGTCCAGAGACATCCATCCACCCATTCCCCCTGGCGCCCTGGCCTAATTGGGGCGCACGTCCCACCTGTCTGTCGTGCGCGCCACTACCCGCCTGGCCGCCGCCACCTCAGCTCCACGAACTCCACCTCCAGCTCACTGACGCCCTGGCCCCACCGGTCCGCCGCGAATCGCGCCAACCGCCGCTCCCCCCTCCCCGTCGTTTATTCGTAACGGCTCGTCGTCCCCGGCCTTCCCTTTCCTTTGCTTGCTCTCCGTCGCTCCCGCGCCCGCGCAGCTGTCCGGCCCCGCGCCGGATACGCCGCGCGTCGCGTGCCCGTTCGGTTCAGGCGGTTGCAACCGCCATGCCCCTCCAACGCCGCCGCCTCTCCCGCTTCCTGTCGGACGAGCCGCTGGCCTTCCTTCCCTGGATCCTGACTGACTGATCCTCCTGCGGCGGTTCCCGCTCCTCCGCGCGCCAGCCGGCGGGCCGCCGGCTTCGATTTGGCGGGAACGCCTGCGGCGGCCGCCGTCCGTCGTCGGCGATGGGCGGCCTCTGCTCCAAGGAGGACGTCGTGGACGCGCCGCCCGCCGCGCCGGCGCCGGCGCCGCACCCCGTGGCGCAGCTGCAGAAGGCGTCGAGCCAGTCCCTGAAGCAGCTCATCACGCTCACCGCCAAGGAGGACGACGCCGCCGCCGTCGTGCACGCCGTCGTCGCCCCCCGGACGGAGTCAAGAAACAACAGGCCGTGGAGAAGACCGCGCCGCCCGTGGTCGTCATCACGTCCCTCAGCAAGTCCTACAGCACCTCCGCCGCGGCGCCCACGCACCACCGGGGCGGCACGCTGGACATGGGCGGCGGGAGCAACCATGCGCAGGCGCCGCCGCCGCAGGTGATCTCCAGCGTGCCGCAGGGGTTCTCCGGCGAGCACGTGATCGCCGGGTGGCCGTCGTGGCTGACGTCCGTCGCCGGCGAGGTCGTCGCGGGCTGGCTGCCCCGGCGCGCCGACACGTTCGAGCGGCTGGACAAGATCGGGCAGGGCACGTACAGCAACGTGTACAAGGCGAGGGACCTGCAGAGCGGCAAGATCGTGGCGCTCAAGCGGGTGCGCTTCGTCAACATGGACCCGGAGAGCGTGCGGTTCATGGCGCGGGAGATCCACATCCTCCGGCGGCTGGACCACCCCAACGTCATCAAGCTGGAGGGCATCGTCACCTCGCGCCTCTCCCACAGCCTCTACCTCGTCTTCGAGTACATGGAGCACGACCTCGCCGGCCTCGCCGCGCTGTCCGGGGCGCGCTTCACGGAGCCGCAGGTCAAGTGCCTGATGCGCCAGGCCCTGGAGGGCCTGCGCCACTGCCACGCGCGCGGCGTCCTGCACCGGGACATCAAGGGCTCCAACCTCCTCATCGGCGACGACGGCGTGCTCCGCATCGCCGACTTCGGGCTCGCCACCTTCTTCGACCCGGCCAAGGCGCAGCCCATGACCAGCCGCGTCGTCACGCTCTGGTACCGCCCGCCGGAGCTCCTGCTCGGCGCCACCGAGTACGGCGTCGCCGTCGACCTGTGGAGCGCCGGGTGCATCCTCGCCGAGCTGCTCGCCGGCAAGCCCATCATGCCAGGCCAGACGGAGATCGAGCAGCTGCACAAGATCTTCAAGCTCTGCGGCTCGCCGTCCGAGGACTACTGGGCCAAGGCCAAGCTCCCCGACGTGACGCTCTTCAAGCCGCAGCGGCCGTACCGCCGCAAGATCGCCGAGACGTTCAAGGACTTCCCGCCCACGGCCCTGGCGCTGCTGGACACGCTGCTCGCCATCGAGCCGTCGGCACGGGGCACGGCGGCCTCTGCTCTGGACAGCGAGGTACTTGAATTTCTCTTTAATTAAGCAGCTCTCATCGTTTTCTTTCTTAGAACAACAAACACGCCAAGGAAACTGAAACACTGCTGCATTGCATTGCGTCTCTGTCGTCATCAGTTCTTCAGGACCAAGCCGCTGGCGTGTGATCCGGCGAGCCTGCCCAAGTACCCGCCCTGCAAGGAGTACGACGCCAAACTCCGAGGCCAGGAGGCCAGCAGGTACGAACCTTGGACCACCTGCAAGCTGATGGCAATGGCGATATCTGCTTCCATTCCGGTGATTCCATTACCTTGTTTCATGCGCATCTTTTGTAGGCAAAACGCCGCGGGCATCGGAGGCAAGGGCTCCGTATCCGTCAAACCGGGGAGGGACGACGCCAAGGGCGCCGCGCCAGCTCAGGACGTCGCCATTGCGGACTACCAGGTCCGTGACAGGTCGCCCATGCCATGCATGCTCCTCATCAGTGACCGATTGCTGTTCAAACTGTTCTTGTGATCTTGTGATTCTTGTCTGAACTCTGCAATTGCTTCTCTCTCGTGTTGCAGAGGAGGCAGGCGCGCACCAACCAGAAGAGCACCAGCCACCACTACAGCTCGCTGGAAGACAGCGTGCCGGGCTTCCGCATCGAGCCGCCGGCCGTGGCCGTGCGCGGGCCGGCGACGCTGCAGATCGGCGGCGGCTTCGGGTCGACGTGGTACAACAGGAGCAGCGACCACCACCGCGCGGTCCCGCGCACGTCCAGCTCCGTCAGGGGGGCGGCGTCGTCGCATCACCTCACCTCGCAGCGGTCTTACGCGCATTCCCGGGGCACCGACCTGCACCCGAGCTCGTCGGCCGCCGCCAACGCCAACTCCAGGTACAACCGGCTGGACGTCGCGGAGCCGGCCAACGCCGTCGGCGCCCGCCCCGGCTCCTCCCACCAGAAGGACCTCGGCATGAGGGACGCGTCAGCCGTGAGTAGTGCTGAACAACCAGAGCCATTGGATCTTGAGAATCTTAAACACAGTTCAGGCAGTGCTAATCTGAATTTGGAAACAATTTTTTTTTTCTTTTCCAGGGATTCGGAGGGAGGAACAAGAGGATCCATTACTCGGGGCCGCTGGTGCCGCCCGGCGGGAACATGGAGGACATGCTCAGGGAGCACGAGAAGCAGATCCAGCAGGCCGTGCGCAAGGCGCGAGTCGAGAAGGAGAAGACCAACAACAACAGGCACCATTACTGAACAATGAGAAAAACAATTGGCATCAAGTTGTCGAATTCCATGGTCTCAGACCAGAGCATTCGTCGTTGCCTTGCCTCTCCATGGAACGGAACAGAGCCGAGATCATTGGTGGAAGGTGAACACACGAATGCGCCGCGCCGCCTTGCATCGCACGGCTCGGGGGCTGCTACGGGTCGGGCTTTTCGTGATCCTTGTGTATAATAGCAGTGGTAGAGAGGCATGAAAAGCCTGACACTGACAGGGAGGAGACTGTAAAGACACCCCCAACCGCAAAGGAATTTTTTTTCTCATCTGGTCGACTTGTTGCAATTAGATACTTAATTATTAACAGCGTAGTTATTATAGCTCGAGGCTTACAAGGTTTGCAAAATTCAGAATAAACTCTATATGCGCCAAACGTGTAGCTAGCAGAATAGTTGAGAAGCAAGAAATGGCGAAACACTGCACGTTGTTGTCAGAGAACACAATGCGATGTCGATGGGCCAAAGTTCAGAACAGAACTCTAATATCTTCAGTGAGGACCGAAATCCATGACAAAGTGCCTTCAAAATCTCAAAGAAGAACCACTAATGTTTTACTACCAAAGTCCAAAGCTCATTAGCGGCACGCCGGCACCTGAGAAGTGTAAGCTATGCGCCACTTCAACAGTTTCATTTCATTGAAATTCCACGTCAAGAGCAAGTCTTAATATAGCACTAAATTAAAAATTCCTTTCTTGAAGAAATCACACAGGACTGATAAAAAGAAGGGTACTCGCCCTATTTTCGGCGCACCCAACAACGGGTCAGGAGTCAGGACTCAGGAGTGTAGAACGTGGATCTGTCGTACATGTTCAAAGGTGCATTCACTCAAACTGCATTACCGCATTGGCAAGTCTGGGTTATTGAGGGAGAAACATTCAGGCAGTGCTTTGTTGCCTTCTTCCTTGTTCCAACCTCATCCCTGTTGTATCCTTAAGGGCTCATTTGGATTCGCCCATTCCACCTTGGAATTGGAGGGGATTGAGGGGTATTTAAACTAATTTTTCCTCCATACCCTCTAATCGCCAAGTAGAATGGTGGATCTAAAGGAGCCCATTCCACTTGGGATTGAAGGGTATTAGAGGGAAAATTAGTTCAAATACCCTTCAATCCCCTCCAATTCCGAAGTGGAATGAATGAATTCAAATTAGCTCTAAGGGACAATGAAAGTCCTAGAAAACGCCTTCACCATGAATTCATGTTTAGACATTGACTAGAATATTGTGAGTATTTTTCTCATTTACCTAGAGCTAAATTTATTTTTAAGCTTCTATTTATATTTTCATTAGCTCTAAATATTCAACTTGGGTTCGATCTTCATATTATAATCTAACACTATAATTTTTTTTAGGATTTTTTACAATGTTATGGACATTTTTGTGGTTTAAAAACCTTGTCAAGTATTTACTGATTTTTTTACAAAACAAAAAAACAAAATCATCTTTAAAACCACTTGAAACCATGGCAGGTAGTTAATCCAAACAATTTTTAGAGTTCTGGGGGTTTGATTCTAGTTTTAAAGTTTGAGGAGAAAATTAGACTACAACAATAGTTTAGGGAGGTAAAAGGGATCACAAAGGGGCAATGATGATGGTTGGTGTAGGGAGAATCAATGTGGTGCAAACCCAGACGTGCCTTGCAAGTAGCAACTCTATATGCGGCAATTAATAGAAAGGCATGTCTCAAATTCTTTTGGAGACCAATTCCACAATCTTAGTAGTAGCTCTCTTCCAGTTCAAAAAACATGTTTAGAGGAGCAAAGCTTTTTTTGTTCGTGAATCTTGTTCGGGTTTTTGTCCATTTGCCATGCTCATGAACTTGCTCGCATTAGTTTGAATTGAGACCCAGATCAATCGCATGCTTAGATTGATCTCTCCCAGAGTTTGTAAGAACATAAGGCTCATGATGTAAATGAACCACTTCTTATGAAGTAATAAAGTGCAAACTCTGTTTTTTCTTTTTTTTTAAAAAAAAATGAACTTCTACCCTTTTCTAATAGGCTGAGGAATTCTGGAAAATACACATGGATGCCTATATAGTCCGGCCTAAATGTTCAATTTGGGCTTTGGCCCTATAAAACATTTAGCCAGGGATAAAATAAAAAGGAACTAATAAGATCATGCTGGTTTTGGCCCAATAAATTTGACCTCCGCGTGGTCCCGCATGGGCTAAGGGGCCCAACAACTTAGTGCTGGGCCACGCATTCGGTTGAGCCGTTGGTCCTAACCCTAACGGCCTAACCTTAAACCTCACTCTACTTTTTCTCGCCCTGCTCCGCGATTCCGCATCTCATTGCCGGCGTCCGCGTGGTGCTTCCCTTCGTCGGAGCGCGCTTGCGGCCCCGTCGAATGGCCTCACGTCGACGTTGGCGTCCGTGAATACGACGATAACACACCGCGCGAGAGGGTTACCTCCTCCCCCTGGCCCCTGTCGGCGTCAATGGCTCCGTGGCCGGTGAGCCTGGTGGTGATCTTGTTGCCCTCTAAGCCCACAGTCCCAGTGCCGGTGAGTCATGCAGCGGGCGCAAGAACTGCCTGTAACAGTGGGCCGTGGCTAGTGAGAGCGACAACAACGTCAAGGCCCAATCAGGTATCATATCCACCGCTCCTGAGTCTTAATTCGAAGGCTAGGGTTTAATTTCGAGATTAGTGTTTCTGATTTGGGGATTTCATGAACTGGGTTTCGGAAGGAAATTTTTGGGGAAAAAACTTCCATCTCGGCTGTTCGTGGGAAAAAACATTGGGCCCGTCAGTCCTCAATAGTCAATACTAGCCTGTAAACAGTTCGTGCATGTGCCCATGTACTAGTTTAGTTTCAAAAGAAAAAAAAAAGAGAGTTACATTTGCTGTTGGTGGGTCAATTCGGGAATTTCCCCCGGTAATCGAAATGCCGCCGCAAGGCAAGGTGCGAGGTGCAGCAGTGGAGGTCCACGCCCAGAGCCGGGTCCTAGTGTTTATTTTACTCTCTTGTCACGTGAATCCTGTCATTGTCTCTGCAGTAGACCATGTGCACACCAGTACCGCGGTGCGTCCTGCCTGCTCCTCCGCCCAACGCCATTCCAAAGGGATACATGTGGCTGTGCCCATGCTACATCTAGTAGCAACTAGTAATCCTCCGGTCACTTTCTACACTTTGCAGTCGATCTCAGCCACCCTTCTGCAGTCCTGTCCTGCCCTGCCATCGTCACCCTGCGGCAGTGCAGGCTCTTTCTTGATTCCATTTCCAAGGTCAGCAACAAACTTTTCCTGTCTCTTTTCCAATCGCTTTTAGGGAAAAAGGATTTGCCAGTTCCATGCGTAATCTTAAGTAGTAGAGCGAAATGCCGAGATTAGTTATAGCTTCCTACTGATTCCATGCCATTATTATGCTATGGACGACAAAAGTGGGGATAGGTGGAGAGGGGATTCCTGTTTTTGTTTGGTTCGAATGCAGAATTACTGTGCTTTATAA
Organism: Chrysopogon serrulatus; assembly: GCA_015844335.1. Taxonomy (NCBI): domain Eukaryota; kingdom Viridiplantae; phylum Streptophyta; class Magnoliopsida; order Poales; family Poaceae; genus Chrysopogon; species Chrysopogon serrulatus. The sequence continues at coordinate 155,951 of JADLZL010005299.1, forward strand.
TGTTTTGCTTCCTGCAAGTTTTTCTCAGATCACGAAATTCAGAAAAATCGGACGCAGCTTGATCTGGTCCAGTAGCTTTCAGGTCTGGGAAAATCTTGGATCTGGAGCCCAGACTTGTTCTTATGAACTCAGGTAATAAAATAGTACACTACGTAAATCTGCAAATGAGCAAGCTTGTTCTCATGAACTCACCTGATGATTATTGATAGTACTTAAATATGCAATGCAATGTGGCCATTAATTAGACTACAGCACCAATGAGGCGGCGGCGGCCAACGGGCGGCCGCACCGCAAGAATCATCAAGCCTTGTCTCGACCCAAGGCGATGCCGTCCAAGTGGGACGACGCGCAGAAATGGCTGGTGGGCATGTCGAACGGCGGCCGCGCGGCGGACGGAACCCACGGCGGCGGCGCCAGGGTGAAGCCCCGGAACTCCAACGCCGACGATCGGCGCCTCCTCGGGTCGTCCTCGCAGAACGGCCGCGTGTCCTGCAGCAGCGTGGACGGCGCGCTGGAGTACAGCATGGTGGTGCCGGCGGCGCCGTCGACGCCGCCGCGCACCGGCGACGGCGACGACATGGAGGAAACCAAGAAGATCGACTGCATGGTGCAGCAGCATGGCTCACCACCCACGGCGGCAGTGATGCGGTCCGTGTGCCTGCGGGACATGGGGACGGAGATGACCCCCATCGCCAGCAAGGAGCCGTCCAGGACGGCCACGCCGCTGCGTGCCTCCACGCCCGTTGCGCGGAGCCCGATGGCCTCGAGGTCGTCCACCCCAGCGAGGAGACGCCAGGAAGGGCCCGTGGGCGTGGCCACCGCCGTTGTAGAGCAGGTGGCGGCGCCAGACAAGGCTGGTTGTGTCGGCGAGGAGCGCGCCGTGGTTGGTCGTCTGCCCAGCGCGAACTCGCTGGAGTCCCGCGCGGCAGCCTGGGACGAGGCTGAACGGGCCAAGTTCATGGCGAGGTTGGAATGTTACTCTTAATTCTATTCTTTGTTTTGTATCAGTACTTAATTGTTTTCTCTACATCTGCCACTTATTAAGTGCAATTCTTGCCTTGGCTTGTTTCATCAGGTATAAACGTGAAGAGGTAAAGATTCAGGCCTGGGAGAACCATGAGAAGAGGAAAGCTGAGACGAAGATGAAGAAAATGGAAGTAAGTTTCAAAGATGCAATGCAATATTCATGGTTTTAAGACTCTTTTGACGGCTTGCATCGACCTTCCTGACATTTGTCGAACGAAAACTCTGTCTGTCTGCAGATGAAGGCCGAGCAGATGAAATCACGGGCTCAGGAGAAGCTGTCCAACCGGCTGGCCACGACGCGTCGGATGGCCGAGGAGAGGCGGGCGAGCGCCGAGGCCAAGCTCAATGAGCGTGCGGCCAGGACATCGGAGAAGGCCAACTACATCAGGAGGACAGGGCACCTGCCGTCCTCCTTCAAGATCTCTTGCTTGTGCGGCTCGAGCTTTGAGTAGAGCTTTAGCATCAGTTGTGACACTCTCCGTAGCCTCGTCATTTCTTCTTCTCGCACTAATACAGAACATCGAGCAGACGGCCTAGCCCAATGCCCCAATGTCGGATTCAATCCATTACCATAGTGGTCCGTGCAATTGTGTGACACTTAATTGACCTGATCAGAATTGTTGATAGAAGTCTTTCCATTATTAGCAATCTGTGGGCTATGTTTAATTATATTAGTAGATTATATAATGTCCTGTGCATGCTACGGGCACACAAAGTATAACCAAAATAACAATTAGTCCACTAAAAACTCAAAAAACTCTGTTAGTGAGCTGAATCCATCACAAAGTGCTATCAAAATCAAAAAAAAAGAACCACTAATGTTTTACCAAAGTTCAGCAGCGGCACCTAAGAAGTGTGAAGCTGTCCTGCCAGTTCAACAATTTCATTTCATCACATTGAAATTCCATGTCAAGAGCAACTTTATATATAGCACCAAACTTCAATTTTCTTTACTCAAGAAATCACACAGAAGGACTGAGGAAAGGGTAATCTGTGTACCCAACAACAGGGTCAGGAGTGTAGAACGTGGATCTGCCGTACTTATTCAAAGGTGCATTCAGCTCAAATCGCTTTGGTAAGTCTGGGTTCGCCAGGAACCATTTGCCGTATGCCACCAGGTCAGTGTAACCTTCAGACACAGCTCTGTTGCCTTCTTCCCTGTTGTATCCTCCAGCAACAATGAAAGTCCCAGAAAACGCCTTCCTGAAATGCAGCAGCTTGTAGGGGATCTGCACCTTGCCATCCACTTTGACCACCTCCGGCTCAACCATGCTGCAGTAGAGGACGCCGAGCTTGTTCATGGCACAGATCATGTACAGGCCAAGTGCGTCTGGGTCTGAGTCCCAGCAATCCAGGCAGTTGGAATATGGTGAGAGACGGACACCAACCCTGTCTGCTCCGACCTCATCGATGGCAGCTTGGATTACCTCTAGCGCAAAGCGGCATCGGTTTTCCATGCTTCCACCGTACTTGTCAGTTCTGTCATTGACACTGTCTTTCATGAACTGCTCGATTAGATAGCCAAATGCACAGTGGATTTCGACTCCGTCAAAGCCTAGAATCCATTGATGTAACCAAATCATTAACGAATGTGATGAATGATTTACTTGCTTTGATTAGAAGGGTAAATATTGGGTAGCTCAATGCAGTGGATTTGAACTCTGATAAATCTTTGCAATCGGAAAGCTGTAGGGGTTAACTATGCAGATCAAAGGGTCAAAACAGGTGGAAGTACCTGCTTCAATGCAGTTCCTAGCAGCAAGCCGAAAATCATTGACAATTTGGGGGATTTCATCTTCTCTAAGCCTCCTTGGGGCTGAGAATTCCTCCACAGTCCCATCATTAAAAACCTCAAGGGTGATCTGCTTGTCAGTACAAGAAATCGGTGCTTGTCCATTGGGTTGATAATCTGAAATGTATATTGTAAAAAAGTTGTCAGGGGATCCTCACAACTACATCAAATGCATCATTCAAGCAAGCAGCAGTATGTGTGAATAATATGCACAAGATAAACTTGAGACAAGAACATCGCAAATGTGCAGTGTTCATTCAATAATTTATGTGGCTTTAGAAAGAACCTCTTACAGTTCAATAAGACATGCCACTCTTACTCAAAAACCATCAACAGCGTTGGGACTTTAACTCACAATAGTCATCAAAAAATACTTTTGAGACGCCAAATAAAATGAATCAGCATAATCCACATCAAATATCCTAGATACGAAGTACTATAATATGATGACGTGCTCTGTATAAATTCACAATGAGTGCAATAATTTCTGTTGATCCATTACAAGCTTAAGTTGTTATAATCCAACAAGACATGGTACTCATACTAAGCAACATGGTCTAGCAGCCTATCTTACAACTGCTCTGTAAACAACTATACAAGTTTTGGCCTAGATATGCCTACCATTCTGCTCTATTTATAAAAACACATGAAAGATTCAATTTCTTAGAGAATAGCTACTCATATAATCCTATATGCATAATCCATTAGCAAACACATATTAACTTGCAAGGTCATAGTTCCAGTACTCCTACATGCATAATTCATTAGTAAACACATAGTAACTTGCAAGGTGATCATAAATATCCAGAACATAAGAAACAGCGGTACCATAAGTAGAAGCCCTCCCTACGTGCCAGATTTGGCAGAAGAAAACTCCACCCTTCTGATGCACACCTTCGGCGACCGGTTTCCAGGCTGCCACCTGGTCCTTGGTCCATATACCTGGAGTGTGGGGATATCCCTGGGCAGTCTCTGAGACCCCAGTAGACTCACTGATCAGAAGGCCGCCTTCTGAGGCCCTCTGGGAGTAATAGAGGGCAACGTGCTCACCAGGAAGGTTGTTATAGCACCTTGACCTTGTGAGAGGTGCATGGACAACCCTGGCATAAAGAGGAAAAACAGATGTCTCATCAGGCAGATTGTATTCACAGAATCCAATACGCCGATGTCAGGAGCATCCTAGGCAGCAGCTGTGCAGACTTTGGACAGGCAATTCATCAAGCACCTTGCGGGCGCTCGCCCAAGACGCTGGGACAAGAAGTGCCTGGTACGAATTCTCGTCTCAAAAACCAAGTGATCAGCCTAGACGATCCATGGGAGCAAATAGCAATGAACTATTTTTGAAAGGAATGGCGTGAACAGCCAGTGGAGGAATGAGGTAAAGTGATCCAATCGCCACTACAAAACCGAACCAAGGTGATACATGTATGGACGGTGGACATCACATACCGACCTGTGGGAGAGAGTGGAACCTCCCCATGGTGTATGGCGTGAGGAGCGGGATTGCTTTTTGCTTCCATGGACGGACGACCTGATCCTGCTTTGCTCCTTGACTCTGTTGTAGGTGGTGGTGATGATGTTGATGCCTGATTATTATGCGTCAGGGGAGCAGACTGGGACGGATAAAGTCGGTAAAGCGTCAGGAAACTGGCACTATGGCATATTGTGGGTCATGACTTGCATAGTTGCATTCCCGTGCAAGCTTTTTACTCCTAATTAATGGAATTAACACTGGACACTGGGCGCTGTTGCAGTGTTAACTAGTCAAACACCCGTTTTGATCATGCTTGACCAGCAGCTATCGGTGCCCAAATCAGGACATGCTGGGACGAGCAGCAATAGACAATCATTCTCAAGCTCATGAGGTTTTCCTACTTTATGCAGTAGAGTAACAGCCGCTAATCCGCTAACCAGAACTTAGTAATTCAAATCTTTGTTACAAAAAACACAGATTACACTGAGGAGTTTAGAACAATCAAATTAAGCTTTTAGCCTTTTAGAAAAGTTCCAATTAAACATAGGGGAAATCAAGTTAAGTTATCTTCTTTCGAATAAGAACAAGAATTGACTTCTTAGTTCTCAAAACTGAACATTAAGCCTGCCCGATTTTCCCAATCATAATTAAAAAGAAGGAAATATTTTAGTATTTCAAGCTCGCAATAGTCATTCGAACTGTTGCTGGCTTGCTGCTATGACCAACTTGTAGGGATCTACGATCAATCCCTTCAATTTACGATGAAACCACATTTCTACCTCCTTGTTTGTTCCATGTGATTTGAGAAGGGAAAAAGGAAACTCTTCCACATATACTGCAAAAATTTTGACTTAGCAGTTACGAGCTGATCTTTTTTTAAAAAAAAAAAACGTAGCATGTTTCAGCACATTCAGAACCCCGTCAAACTTCTTGCGTTTAGTACTCAGGATTAAGCAAAAGAAACCCACTTGGCGAAGATATATAGCAACACATAAGCTAACCTGCATCATGAACAAGAATAATGGGGCATCTGTCAGGGTTGCAAAAATCCCAGTTATAGATGCCTGATTGCCAAGGAAAGTGATCTTCATGCTAATCTGATCGATGCCTGATACTCTGCAGTAGCAAGATCCTAGCAGCAGGTTGTGGATGGGCAAACCTTTTATTTCTACCTCAAAATTTAAATCTTCAAATCTTCAGCCAGATAATAGCAAGGATCAACATCACCTCAGACACAATACTCTGAACCCCAGCCAACTCATGAATGGAAAAATACTCTGGTGGGAAGGCAACAATCTGGTCTTAGGTGCAAACTTTTTGGAGGGCTGGCTTGTGGGTTCCAAACAATTTTTCATGACATGGTCTTTTCCATGAGCAAGGATTGATACTAGCAATATCAAAATATGTATCAAAGAATGAGGCCATCACAACACAAGGTAATCCCATACATCAACTAATTGAATCAGACTCTGAATTCTGAAAGCATCAGAATTATGCATGATGTCTACCAGCTGTTAGCATGGCTATGACTTCAGTATGGGAAGAGCACCAATTACATACTACATTAAGAGGTCCACAAGATCGATGAACATGAAAAGCAGGGCATAAATACAAAAATAACCACCCAGTATGCAACAAATCAAAACTTCATCACTGACCACCTTAACAACTTCACATGCCTTCATGTGATGACTCATTCCCCAGTTACACTAGTATAAGTGATCTGTTAATCTACATCTACTCTTCTTGTGTGAGTAAAACAGAAAATTTAAAGGGCTTTGCTGTCAAATCAAGGAAATGATGGTCACTATTACTGAGGACTCTGGGATATTTACAAAGTGGTGCTGAGTAGCCTCCACAATTTTATCCAGATCTTAATGACCTGAAAAAGATAATACCTAACTAAAACACATCTGAGTGTGGTACATAACATCTAACAATTAACACACGAAGCAGGTCTATAGAATAACTTATTTCGACTTACATGCACATTACATCACCATAGAATAAATGGCACAAATAAAAGTTACTCGCCAATAACTGCTTATACTAGGCAATAAGAGCGAGGTGTCTATATCTGACACAAAGCACTGTTGCACAAGCATGCATAAACAAATTCGAAACATATTCCGTAATGAAGGAAGAACTCTGAAGCTGTTGAAGTTTAGCTGCTAATCTGAAAAGAGTAATATTTTTTTAGAAACATGCAGTTCAAAAACACTCAACAAATCCTTCACAAAACTGAGGGCAGGCCATCACAGATTAAGAGCCTCTAGGGCCTTGTTCTCCGTTCCAAGTTGTTACTCCTCGTTTTTCTCTGCAATTTCCCTTTTGTAAGCTTGCAACTGTTCTTTAAATTTCTTGCTCTCTTCAAAGTTTGCCTTTCTCTTCAAAGCTTTCTGGTTTTAAGTACAGTAATGCGACATTTAGAAGAGGGCGATTTATTTAAGAAAGAATACCTTGTTGTGGTTTAGAGGATTACATAATAGAAACAAGGGATGATAAGCACTCACTTCCTGTCGGAAGCAGCGGTCTAGCTTGATTTTAAGGTCTGTGCACTCTCCAAAGAACTTCTTAACAGGGTGATCCAGATGGCACTTCTGGAATTCTTCAATAATCTGGACAAATACATTATAATTGTAAGTTTCACTAAAGTAATGCAACAGCATATAGATGAACAAAATAACCAACAAGGCAAGGACAAAATCAAAACAAAAACAGCAAATTACCTCGGCACACATAGGATGCCTATGTAAAGTCAGAGGGGGATGCATTTCCAAAGAGAGATATCAGAACCTCAAACTGCACAATTGCACACCATTTTAGAACCATAGAGATACAACTGTCCCAATGTTATACTGTTATACTGCACATATACTGAGATACAATTGGAGTATCAAAGCAAACACACACACACAAACACACACACGCAATTTCTATACACTCATTGATAATATCATTCTTGCACAACCATGGACTTTTATCATGTAAAAGGTCCCATGGTCATGATGAACTGAGGAAGAATCATAAACGTGGTGAGTTCTCTATTCCTTTTTTGGTCCCAGGTAGAGTTATTTGATGGCTGATGCCTATGGCTTTCTAGTTCTCTTATCATCTACAAGAGCAAAACAGATCGCTCTGAATAATCAGATAACCAGCTAAGCTTAACCAACCAGGCTGCAAACATTTCCTTCCTCTAATGAAGGCAGGGCCCGACTTGATTTAGGGCATTGAACCCCAAATTCTTCTGGACCATAAACCACACGCGAACCTTAATTGAGTACCAAGAGCGCTACAGTGCCAATTAAACGTCGATCTTGAGCGCTGGATAAAAAGAATAACGTCCTAATCAAACCACAGATTGGTGGATTCAGATTGGTTAGTAGGCCATTTCGCAGTACACAAAACACTACCACAAGCTGAGCAGGGAAAGAAAAGAAATTCGGACTTAAACGAGAACAAAAAAAAATCCAGTGTGTTGTCTTAGAATAAAGGAATCGATCCAGGGATGGTATGTGATGGATTGCTCACCAACGAAAGAAGAAATAACTCCAGGTACGGACTGGTGGATCTCCGCTTTAGCAAGCGGAGGAGGAAGGGGCGGCGCTGTGGCGGCGGAAGTCTGTCAGAGGGCGGAGGGTGGAAGCGTGGAGCGGCGGCGGGAGGGCGGAGGGTGGAGGCGTGGAGCGGCGGCGGGCCGAGGATCCTGCTTGGAGAGGAAGTGCCCACGAAACACATTTTGAAATGAGAAAATTGATTATTTGATAAATTTGAAGGGGTGACAATATTTACTATTTGACAAGGTGGATTTCAAAAAAATAATACAAAATTATTACTCCCTCCATCATAAATTATAAGACATTTGACTTTTTGGCTCCAAATTTAACCATTCGTCTTATTCAAAAAAATTTACACAAATATAGACAAATTTAAGTTATTATCGAAGAACTTCTATTAGGAAAGCAAGCCACGACAAAAAAAAAGAAGAAGATATTTTATAATTTTTTTTTTTTTTTTGAATAAGGCGAGTGATCAAATTTGGTGTTAAAAAGTCAAACGTCTTATAATTTGAAATGGAGGGAGTAGTTACTTAATTATACTGTTATGTTTGGACGTTCAATTTTCGTTCATTACTAGAAAGGCACGTGGCGTTGCCACTTGGAGCCTGTATTTCATCATCACCGTATTGTAGTTGGTACAAATTTTATTTCATACGTAGGGTTATAGTAATTGTGTATGGGTAGGTATATATTTTTTTAAGCAATATTTTTGTATAGGTGTCATGGTTTGCCGCATTGTTGCACTTCGTATATATTTTTGGAAACTTATATTATTTAAGTAATACATTATCTTAGGCATCGAAATGGAATTATCATATTTTGTTGGCTATATTTATTATGGAGAAAGAAATGATTAATATGTAGAGTAATATTTATGTGTAGGCAAAGTTTTTTTGATCATAAAGCAAAGTAAGATCAGTCAAGCGTTATATTTTATGCATGGTATGGGTAAGGTATCATAAAAATTTGATAGCAATTTCAATAAAGAAAATGATTCTATTGATTATTTACAAAATACTCTTTACGGAATCTAGATCTACATTTAGAGCACTAAAATTGCACTAAAATATAAGATGTTACATGTTTAGCGTGAATTGTTAGATGTGTTGAGTTTTATAAATCTGGTTTAGTATTTTTCTAATTTTTATTTGATTTGTTATAATTTTTACAAAATTTTAGTCGATTTAGACAAATAATAAATTTAGGAAAATAAAAAATAGTGTCGGGACAAATTTGGCCCACCGAGGCCTAGTTCTTGCCATAAAAAGGCTCGAGTGGGGGAGAGACCGGCCCATAAAGAAGGCTCTTGGCGGGAGGAGGCTTGGAATTTTGGATTGCGGGTTGATTTCGTTAAAGATCAAGAGCTTTTTTTGCAAAAAAACTAAGAGGAGACATGAATTCGGGTTGATTTCTATAAAGTTCGAGGTCTTTTTAGCAAAATGAATGAGGCTTTCCCGATCTAGGCCATCCGCATGCCCCGGACGACCGGCGAACAAGCAGAGCAACGTGGCCACGCTTGTTGGGCCTCTTTTGGTGCAGGATTCGTAATAAAGAGATTTTATTATTAAGTTTTTCCGGTTAATGTAACAGACTTTGGAAATGACCACATTACCATGCATCCACTAGTAGTTATTTATACGTAGTGTGTACTTTCTCTGTTTTAAAATAAACTCAAATTTATAAGGAGTTAACTATAAGGTCAATAATAATAAGGTTTTATAGAGTTTTATGGGCACTAAATTTGCTTATATGGCATTGTATTAATGAGAAAAGAGATGATAAGAGTTTTATGAGAATAGAGAGTTTCATGTGAAATTCTCCTGCACTGTTTCTAAAATATAAGTACGTTCAAACTAGGTCATGAAATCCTCACTGAAACTGGCCTAATACTTCCTTCCTCCCTTAATAAGTTGGTGTTCTAGGATATGATGTGGAAACCAAGATAAGGACAAATACTCATCTTCACTTTTACGAGACACCCGATGCATAATGACAGACACTCTAGAGCATTCGAGGCGAAGGGATAAGGCTATCTGCACTCATCATCCTTTATTTTCATTCTCTATACATTCTGGTCATCAAGATTCTCTCCTCTATATATGTTTTTTCCGGCACCCATCATCCTCTATATCTCATACTCTATATCAACTATCAACAGCGGCCCCACTTGTCATCCTCTATAAATTTTATCCAAATATATCCATGTGAGATCTTGTTTTGAAAGATTTATTGAAACGAATTTAATGGTGCATCGGAATTTAATTTAGTTTTTTGGTTTGTGAGTTATAATATATTTTAGCTAGTTCAAATAGTGGGGCCCGCCTAGATTCTCCTGCGCATGTCTGGTCTCTCTCTCCATGTTGTTTGGCGGACGTTCGGTACAACGTTTAGTTTGGCGGATCACCTGCCATCCTCTTGGATAGAGTACATGTATACAGTATCCGCCGCTGCACTTGTTTTAACGCTACATGATCCTGCAGGGATCTTTACAAGACCGCAGTAGCCTAAGCTCGCAAATGTTTTTTCCTTTCTTTTTTGGCTTTGTTATTCATTGGTGGTTCACACACGCTTGCAAGTGGCACCGTGGCTGCTGCTGCTATGTGCTTTGTTCAGATGATGTGACCCTATGTTGCACTATATTTCGGGATTTTTTAAATTCTTAAAGTGCGCTTATTTTGAGAAGGAGTGAGTAGAAAACTAAGGATGCGTTTGATTCATATCTAGAACTAGAACTCACCAAGCCTAAAGTTCGGCACGTCGACTCACTTAGCCTCCTATTTGGTTCACGTCCGTAGTTTCGGATGCCACAACTGCCTAGGCTTGTCGCTAGTGTTTGCATGCGATTTTTGTACCGAACTTGTGGCGAGCAAATCGAGCGCCAAACTCACGGCACGGCCGTAATTGCGGCTTAGCAATTGAGGTAATCATTCAAACACGCCAAAGAACATTAATCGTGATATGGGCAACAAGATCATATGGGGCACTGGCCAACAAATTGCTACTTTGGGGTGCTGACAAAGGAGGTGGATCAGAGTGGAAGATTACTAGTCTTGAGTATTATGAGGTTGTTGAGAAAGATGTTAAGAGGGTTTAACATAGCTTGTAATTTTAGGACCATTGACTCATTTGTTGGACAGTTGCTAGCCCATCAGGGGTCACCAATGTAGACCAGGTTAAAGGTTTAGGTGATCCATGTGGCACTCTAGAAGAGACCAATATTGATGATTTTGCTATTGACTGGAGTACCTAAACTATATTACTTGGGTTGATTATGACAGTGAAGCTAAGTTTAGCTGGTTATTTGATTATTAGATTCTTCATTAGTTATATTTTCATCGTATATCTATTTAATGTCATAAATATTTATATTTTTTATAATTTTGATCAAACTTAAAAGTTTGACTCTCCAAGATTCTTGGAATGCCTTATAATTTGGGATGGAGAGAATATATTTGAAAGGTAGTAGGAGTATATGGTCGGAAGATGAAAAGTCTGAACATCTTGCTTATGGCACCAGAAAAACTTTAAAAAAATATGTAAATCAGTCTTTGCTTACGACATTAGAAACAGAGACCATTGTCTACAGTATCTAAACTCATTCCCTCTTTGGATCATGTGTGCTATCTGTTTCCTTGAACACCTCGATTGTGTTATGAAAATAGGGACCTTGAATCTGCATGTTAGTGTGAACTCGTTCTTTGATAAGATTAAATAAAAATATTGCAATTGTATATAATATATTACTTATATTAGTGGTTTTAAAAATTTTTTGTTGAGGCTATGCTATCTATTTCTAAAAATTATGTATACAAATTGTCAACCTACTGATATAAAACATGGGTAAAAACACAAATATCATAGTAAAACATGGTAAAAATGCATGGGTAAAGTTATCCATTTGTTCAAAAGTTAACACCATTATAGGGACTTCACAGATCAGGGATAGAGTCTCTTTTTCATTTGAAAATAACGAGGGTAAAATCACAGAGTTAAAAAATTGAGAGTAAAATCACCATTTCGCTTAAAAACAAGGGTAGAAACGTTTAAGCCCCTATTATTTTTGTTGCCAAATATATATTTGCTTTTGTAAAACTAAAAGTAGCAAGTGCCATTATATTAGTGGATAATAGTTAAATATCCCTTACTAAAAGCTGGCATTGGAATTTCCAGAATGGTAGTCGCTCTGATTTTTTACAAAGGCCATCGCCGTGTGGGAATAAAGTGGGACTATACGCTTGTTCATAAATAGATACATCTTTCATACAGTTTCATATAGCTATGTTAGAGATGTACCATTTTTGAAAAAGCATTTGAACTTTTTATTGGAACATTGTCCACCGAAAACATGTTATGGGCTGGTGACTATTTTTATTTTCCCATAGGACCCATACACACAGTGGCGGGCCTACTATCCGGCCGTAACCCAGGGCGCTACTCAGGCTCCAACGCCGGCATATTTTTTCTTGCAGCACTCTCCAGGCTTCAAGACGGGAGCTGCTAGAGTCCGCCCAATCGGACGGTAGCGTCTGTCCGATGGGGTTCCCGCCAAAATTTTCGCGCACGGGTCAGGTCTTCCGACGCCTGCCGCTCGCCAATAATTTCGCGGCTGGCCTATCTGTGCTTAGTCACACTTGCATTGCCTTGCGTCATCCGGCCCACATGCCTTGCTCATCCCACGTATGAAACTGCTGAGATTAGAGATGTGACTGGCACGCACGAAAGTCCAAAACAATTGACAAGACAAGTCCAGCACCGTTTGATAAAAAATAAAACGTCATAGCTGCTAAACTAACTATTAAAATTAAAATCCGATTATACCATCATATTCTTTACAATAAAAACTCTTTAAAATAAGATCTCACGTGGATATATTTAAATAATTTTTATTGATTAACATTTATCTCATGAAGATACCCCAGCACCGTTTAATAAAAAAAAAAAAAAAAAAAAACATACAACTACAGGTTGTGTGCCGATAAAAATAGTTTATGTTTGACTAAATTTCTAGTGAATATAATTTATATTTATGATTTTAAATTAATTTATTAAAAATATATATTTGTAATGAATCGAATGATATTTATTTGATATCATAAATATTGATAGTTTTTTATCTAAAATAAATTAAATTTAGGATACTAAACTATGACACCGTGCTAGAATCGCATGTTTTTCTGGACGGAGAGAGTAGAACAATTCTTTTTTTCATGAGACCCACTTAGAGACGTAGACCTCGCGTACACGAGCGCACACCCACCCTTATGAACGCACGCACGCACACCGTACCTCTATGGGCACCATCGAAGAACTGAGTTGGGCTGGCAAATCTTGAGACTAACGAAGTTACTACAGGCACCTCGCTATCGACGGGCACGTCACCTATCACTAAAAAATAGCATCGTTAAATTAAATCCTAGAATAAATCCAGAAAGATGTGAGCACCTATGTCAAGTATGGAACTTGAACCCGGGTGGACAGGTTCCACCACAAAAAACCCAACCCACTGAGCTATTTTTTTGATTGAGTACAGCAATATTCTAGGTCCACGATAAAAATAGAACAAATGTTCTAAGTTAAGAAAATAATATTTTAGATTTAGGATAAAACAATATATGTTCATCTCAATGTTATTATAATATATACGAAATAGAAAAAAATAAATTAGAAAATCTATACATATATATAAAGGATAATATAACATATAAAAAATAGGAAAAACTAACAGAAGATAGAACAATACATAAAGAAAAAAATATAATGGAAAGCAACATTCTAAATAAAAAAGGAGAAATAAAGAGAAGAACATGCCAATACTACTTGCACAACCTAAAAGATAACATGAAAAAAAATAAAAAAAAAGAAAGAAAAGGAAAAAAACAAATGAAAGACAAAAAAAGATAGGAAATGCAAAGAATAATAAAATATCAACACATGTGTAACACCTCCGGTGTTACGTTAACCTAAAACCTGCCATGTCATCATCATCATTGCATGAGCATTCATGATTAGAAAACCCTAAAAGTATAACTAAAATAAGTTTACAATTCTAGGGTTTGTTTGAGCTCTTTTATATCCTATGTGTATGTATACATCATTTAAATTCCACCCATATGTTTGATTTTGGTTATAAAAGCAATCAACTAAAATCAACCATGGTGTGTAAAAGTGTTTGGCTAACTATGATTAACATTCCAAAAATATTTTTAAAGTCAAATGATGCAAAAGAAAGAATCATAATTGAAATTGGAATTCAAATTCCAATTCTAGTTAGAAATGACTAAGTGTTGGAAATTGAATATCACTTTCAATTTTGATGAGCTAACCATAATTAATTTTCTAAACAAAAGTTGCTAACCATTGGCACTATTTTAAAGTATGAACTTTGTACTTTGGAAGTATGCCATTGGTTGGGTTTGAAAAGTACCACAACAACATTAATTAATTGCCTAAAAGTCCAATTTGAAATCCCTTTCAAAAGCTTGAAATTCAAAAGCCTTTTTGCCCCCTTTCTCAATTTCATCTCAAAATATTCAAAATTTGGGAAAACTTCAAAAATATAATTTGTGCATCTATTTAAGCTCTACAAGTTTGGTAAATAAAGTTTTTCAAGTTTTTGAATAAAATTTGAAGTAATTTTAAAAGTTCTTTAAATTGGAAAATGTCCCCTTTTGCATTTTAAACTCCAATTCAAAATCTATTTGGTTTCTTGAAAAACTTTCTAAATAAAAGTTGTAGATCTTGAAAAATAGAATAACTTTATTTTTGGAGATGTTTATCTTTTATTCAAAATTTGAAAGTAATTTTGAAATCCCAAAGGTTAGGGTTTTGTCCTCTTTTCAAATTTGAAATGCAAATTCAAAAACTATTTGGAATCTGGCAAAACTTACTAAATGAAAGTTGTAGAGCATGAAAAATTGCACAATTGATATTTTGGGAGATTTTCTTGTTCAGTTCAATTTTTGGGAATAATTTTGAAAATAAAAAGAAGAGGTGGCACTGCTACAGTAGATCAACAGGGGGGTGACACCTCGCCCGCCCGCCCATGCCGGCCGGTCACCCGCCGTCGCTGTGGTCGTTCTTGGCCGTTCCCGGGTTCCGCGTGTCGCCAACCAGCTCAACCCCGTCGCGAAGGTGCTAGCCACCACGTCGACACCTTCCCTGCCCATAAAAGCCGCCGCCGTCGTCGTATCTTCCTTTTCTTCCCTCACGCCGCCACCGTTGCTTTGCTCTGTCGCCGGCAAAATTCGCCCTCTGTGCTTTATCATCACCCGCAACATCTCGCCAGGAGCCCCGCGATCTCCTTGCGCATCGATTGAGCCATGTTGGGCAAGTTGAGATCACCAGAGTAGCCTGAACCGCATCGTCGTTCTCGTCTCCGTCCATCAGCGCCGCCGCACGTCCTGTCACCGCCTGTTGATGATGGATAACGTCAACATTCATTAGAACTTTAGACACAAGAGAATACATGAAAACACACTAGTCTAGAGTTTTAACCGACAATTTTCCACGAAGTTTTGCATATTCTATATTTTCCGGGGATTATTCTAGAAAAGCTGAAAAGAGGGATTCAAATGCAAAATAAACACGA
>JADLZL010005300.1:0-60196 GCA_015844335.1 Chrysopogon serrulatus
CATCATCTTCATCACTCGAAGTACACCTTCCCTACACACAGCTAACCAATGTGTAAAGGAAGCAACTTCTTGTTGGATGAGATGAAGGTTCCCGGCTACACCAGCTCTTACAAGCATGAGCTCCATTGAGAGGACTGCTCAGCTTCAATGCTCAACCACGACAACAACCAGCTTGGGGGAAGGCATCTCCTAGGTACCCAGGTAAGTGTACCTATGCGATTATCGAGTTAGTCATAAAAATTAAAAATATCAAAAATATGTGAGCACATGAAAGTTCACCATAGTATCTAAGAAAAATTAAAAATACCAAAAATATATGGGCACATGAAGGTCCATGATTTTTAAGAGTCCTTAGAGTCTTTAGAGTCTTATATAGTGTGAGTCTTTGAAAAATGAAAAATCAAATAAAAATGTTCGTCTGTCTAGAGTTAATAAAAAGGAAGCTCTTGAGATGATTTGAATTGATGAAAAGCTACTCTGTTACAACACCTTTGAATTACCTAGAGTTTAGACAGAAGTTTTCTCGAGTTTTAGCTCCAACTGTTTGACATGAGAATTTACTCCGAGCCTAAAACCTGTGGGTTGCATACGCTTGAACTAAGTCTAGGTACCTGATTGATAAGATTGAGAAAGTCTGAGCTTCTATCTATCTTGTTCTAAGTGACACTAGAGTTCTGGAGATTTATCTTTTGAAAAATGCAAAAATATGATGAGTTCCTATATGACAAAGCTTACATTCCCACTAGAGCCAAACATGATAAGATAGGCTAGTTAAACTTCTACATACATGCTGCTTGTCTTGCATTGAGTTTTGTCAACCTTTGTGACCCTGGTGAGAAATTTGTCATGCTCTTGAATCAAGATCCACCTCAATATGCACTACTCTACATTGGAGTAGGCGCAACAACATGCCATTCCACCCACATCCATTTTAAAAATGTTTTCTCCTACACTAGGAGAGAACACCAAAAATATTCTATTAGGTTAGCCACCCAATAAATGCTCCATGTTCCTATTGTTATCTCTCCAAAACCCATCAATGCCAAAAGGAGCGCTATGAGCTATGCAAAAAAAAAGAGAGAAAAGAGAAAAGGGGAGAAAAAAAGAAAGATGGACAAGTGTCCCAGTGCAACAATGGGTACGTAGATGCCCGACTCCCTGAGAAAAAGAAAAAGATAGCTCATAACCTCTGGCCAGTTTCCAACATTCAAAAGGAGAGAGAAGCATCCAAAGAGCTGAGTAGAATTAGGTTCCACCATATATCCACCATATCCATCCACCTATACATCTTGATTCGACTGCATGACCCGTTTCTCCATGGATCCATTGTTTGACTTTACAACACATGCATTGCAAGTTTGCTCTTCTAGTTTTCTCCTTACTTATGAGCTCTATATAAGCTTTAGCTATAGGATGAAAAGAAAGGCAACCATTATCACTGCCTTGGTGAGAATCCACAAATACCATATATATTGAGAGACTTGAGAGTGTCATACATGGAAAGCTCTGAGTTTTATTTGAAAATCCCTAAAAACTCCAAAATGATAGTTGATCGAAGAGCTTGAGACATAGTGCTTAGATGGGATCTTTCTATCTGTCAAGAACTCAAGACCCAAGGAAGAGCTAATAAGCCCCACAGTCAAAGGTAATATGGGTAAGTTTGAAAGTCAGCTCAGTTATTGCATAACTTGGAGGAGAATTTCTGTCTGACTGCAGGTATATTTCTAGGGAGTTGCTCCGAGATGGCTACAATGCATAAACATATACATATCTTACAATAACTTTTCTAAGTTTTCTTTGCTAAGTGACTAGCAAAGGTTAAGCTTGGGGGACTTGTTGACGGTCGTTATTGTACAAAACCAACCATCAACTAGCATGAAAAGGATACAATTGTGATCACCAAAATAGATATAGGGTTTACACTGACAGAATTCCATGAGTTTTGGTGTTTCACTGTTTCTGCAAGCGTAAACCAAAAAAGACGCAATCGCGAGAGCTTATCGGAACAAAGAACGGGAAAACGGAGTCCGCGGCAACACAGGAATACTCTAGAAGGGACGAGAAGGCACCACGCCGAGCCGGCGGCCTGGAGGCCACCAGGCCAGACCGGCCGGTCTGGGCCTGGACTGGCCGGTCTGGGTCTGGGCCCGGTCGCGGCCCGGTTCGTCCGGTTCGCTCCACCGCCTTTGAGGATCAATCCTAGCCGCCCGTCAATGTCGGTTTCATCTGATGGCTCATGATCATCGCCCAGGGCTATAAAAGGAGGGCAGGACCCCCTAGGAGGAGGCACATTCATTCATTCCTCATTCGAAGTCCGATCATCAGCCAGAAACCCTAATCAGAGCTCCTTAGCTAGGGCCTAGATAGCTAGTTAGAACTAGAGGGAGGCAAGCGCAGGCTTAGATTTCGGAGCCATCAAGAGCTTGGATTTGGTATAGTTCTTACCTCCTCTCTCCTTTGATTCTCTTTTATTGTATAGTTATATGATTGCTACAATTGAATTGATGAATACTTATCTACTTATATTCATAGTTATATTGTTCTTTGTCTATTGTGGTTATATGCTTAGTATAGCTAGATTGACATTATACTTATCCATAAGTTCGTATAGCGCTCATCTAATTGATTGTTGGATGAGTGGTAAACATTGTGTAAGCATGGTGCTTATATGTTGTTTATCTGTGAATGCACCCTATCAGCCGGGCTTGGTAGATCGCGGGTGTGACAATCCTGTTGAGTTCTATGTAGTCCAAACCCCGTTTATAGGCACAGTAGAGCTTTTGTACGAAGGAAGGGTGTGCTATGTGCTTAAACTTCCCTAGTATGTCCACTATGAATAGATATAATGCTAACCTTAGCTATGACTACTAAGTATACTGCACTAACTATAATATGCATTGACATGTAGCTAGGAATAACACAGGAATATCTCTTGATGTTCTACTAGTAACCCTAATGATATAGCTAGGAGTCTCTATCTGTTTATGCTGATGATTATGTACTTATCTTATCATTTATCTTGTGACTTACCCCTGCATTGAGTAGTGAGGACATGGTTATGCCTATCCATTACACTCTAGGTTAACACGCTACCTTTACACGAGAGCCATGTAGACCTTCCTTTGGGAAAATATAAATGACAACCCGTAATACTCCGGATAAAATGCTACAATGGTATTTGATCTGTGCGCTTGTGGATACTGTTTCTATCTTCTATATGGTGGCATGATTTAATACCGCACCCCTTGGTGTTATGCTGGGGATGACAACTTGGCACTCTAGTAGCAATGCTCTGCTTACAAGCATTTTTGGCGCCGTTGCTAGAAATAACATTAAGAGGTGTCAACACTTAGTATAGCTAGATTGACATTATACTTATTCATAGGTTCGTATAGCGCTCATCTATTTGATCATTGGACAAGTGGTCAACATTGTGTAAGCGTGGTGCTTATACGTTGTTTACCTACGAATGCACCCTATAGGTCGGGATTGAAAGATCGCGGGTGTGATAATCCTGTTGAGTCCTATGTATTCCAACCCCCATTTATAGGCATAGTAGGGCTTGTATACGAAGGAAGGACGTGCTATGTTCTTAAACTTCCCTAGTATATCCACTATGAGCAGATATAATGCTAACCTTAGCGATGACTACTGGGTGTAATTGCACTAACCATAGTATGCATTGGCATGTAGCTAGAAATAATTTAGGAATATCTCTTGATGTTCGGCTAGTAACCCTAATGATATAGCTAGGAGTCTCTATCTGTTTATGCTGATGATTTAAACTTATCTTTATTGTTGATGGTCATTAAGTACCAATTTTATACCGTCAACTAATACTTAAGACAAGACCAATAATAGAAACACAGGGGTTATTACTAACAAATTCCACAAGTTTTGGTGAATTATCTGTTTTTGAGGTAATTATTTAGAAAAGCTCAAAAGAGAGATTAGAATGCATAAGAGTAAATTGCACCGTAGGTACTTAAACTATTGAGTGGTTACCAGATGGATACTTCAACTGAAAAACATAACAGCTAGGTACTTGAACTATTGGTGGTTCTCAGATAGGTACTCAAACTAAAAACATAACAGTTAGGTACTTAAACTATTGGTTGTTCCTAGATAGATATTCTAATTACAAATTCCATTAGTAATTACTTATTACTCTAATTACAAATTCTATTAGTAATTACTCATTAGCACATGTTTACTGTAGCATGACATTATCAAATCAAGAGTTCAGTTGTCTCGATGACTATTGCCTATCAGCCGGCTTTTGTGGGACGAATTTTTTAAGTCTAATTAGTCCATGATTTGACAATGTCGTGCTACAGTAAACATATACTAATGATAAATTAAATATACTTAATTAATTTGTCTCGTTATGTACTGATAGAATTTCTAATTAGAGTACCTATCTAGGAACCACCAATAGTTTAAGTACCTAGTTGTTACGTTTTTTAGTTAGAGTATCTATCTGGGAACTACTAATAGTTTAAGTACCTAGCTGTTGCATTATTCAGTTGAAGTACCCACCTGGTAACCATCTAATAGTTTAAGTACCTATGGTTCAATTTACTCAATGCATAATTATCACGAAACTTATCCGCGAAGGCAATGATCGCTATTAGGACGTGAGAAGGATCTAGAAGACATCTGAAGCAACGGGATCCGCAGACGCTGCTAGGTGGGGCCAGCCGGCCCCACACCTGTGCCGACCGGCTCCCTCCTAGGGCTTCTGGCGGCCGCCTTCTAGAAGCTTCATCCACCATCTCCAAGGAATCATCTCAGCCCATGGTTAAGTCGATTTGATCCAACGGCGCACGTTCATCCCACCGGGCTATAAATAAAGAGGCAGACCCCCTCTTGAGGGAACCAATTCATTCCTCCTGCTTTATTTGTCAAGAGTAGATAGAAGTTAGGGTTTCTAGAGATTAGAGTAGAGCTCTAGTTCTTCAAGTTTATAGTTTAAGCGTCTAGCAAGGTTCAAGTAGAGTTGGGCGCTATGCTCGGGATTCAGATCTGTTCGTCTGGAGATCGGTAATTTTATCTTGTATCTCATTATGACTTTGCTCTACTTTAATATATTGCTACTTATTCAGTTCTTAGTTTATTCTAGTTAAATATTCGATATAGTTGTGATTGATGATGATTATTGTCATATGATCGTAAAGCTCCTAATTCAGTACTCGAGTGAGTTAGGTGGTATGTATTATGTAGATATGGTGTCTAGATATATTACATACCTATGGAGGCACTCTGATGTGCCGGGTCATGTGGTAGTCCGCGCAGGTGACAACTGCGTTGGTTCCTCTATAGTCCACCCTCCGTACGTAGGACTAGCAGAGTGCGGTCGCGAAGAAGGTGACCCTTGTGTCTTAATATCCTCATTTAGATGATGCTCCTTATGATGTTTTCTGAGTTGGTTCTACTATAGATGAAAATATGTAATATGGCATAGGCTGTAGACTTTGTATTTAGTAATTACATAGGTTTCCTTTAATTTAGCCTAATCTTGAGATTGTCTTACTACATTAGTGAGTCTCTATATTCTATCTTTGGAATACCATTTACCTCATTTCCTTAGTTATCATTTATCATATTATTATTAACTTATTATTGCTAAAGTATTAGAGTAATTGGCTATCATAGGTCTGCACATTTATCATTAGAGTTCACAATCTTTTTAATCCCCGTAGTTGCTTATCCTAATGAGTAGAATGTCTATTTATCCTTTTGGCATAAAATAAATCAACGATACTCAGAATACTTACCGGGTGAAGTGCTACAATAGGAGAATTATCTGTGTGCTTGCAGATATATTCTATAGTATTATTTTTAGAGTCATTGCGTGTAGATTATTTTACCTTTGATTTTTAGCATCATGTTAGGGATGACAACTTAACGTGAATTGATGTTAAAATTACCAACAAACATTTCTGGCGCCGTTACTGGGGAATGGCAATTTTATTCATTAGGATAATTTATTGGAATTCATTGATTTTATTCACCAGTATATTTTTTCTAGAATTTCATATAGGGGAATTTTTCATAGGAAATATTTTATAGAAAAGCGAAAAAATAACTATAGATATAAATACTTATAGATAGACCATAACCTTTTGCTTAGCAGATTTACCCGTGTTTTGTCTATGTTTAGATATTTTATAGGGTAAGTGCAGGATTGGTTGTAGTACTTTAATTCTTATCAATCAGGAACAACCATAGAAAGAAGGGTCTTACATTATTTTTGAAAAGCCATGGCTGAGAAAACTCTGCGTGAATTCTCTGCTCCGAGTACTGAGAATATTCGTGTTGGGCCAACTTTTAACCTTGGAGAACATGATTATGAGATTAAGCCAAGCCTCATTAAAATGGTGCAAGCTATCACATTTAGTGAAAAGAAGGATGAAGATGCAAGTGTCCATTTACAGAATTTTCTAGAGATTGGCAACACCGTTGACATTCAAGGCATTCCTCAAGACGTCGTGCTACTTTGTTTCAATTCTCATAGGAGGGAAAGGTGAAGCAATGGTTTTATCAGAATAAAGATCAAGTCAAGACATGGGAAGAATGTTCAAAAGCTTTCCTAGAGAAGTTTTTCCCAGTAAGCAGAACTAATATCTTACGAGGAAAGATTTTAGAATTTTGTCAGCAGAAAGGTGAACCTATTCTAGAAGCTTGGGAGCGATTTTTAAGAAAACATATCAAACTGTCCTCATCATGGAATAGAAAAATGGTTGCTCATGCAAACATTTTATCACGGGCTAACCCAAAGGTCACGTGAGCAGCTAGATGCCACTGCTAAAGGATCATTTATGTCACTCACCCCTGGAAAAGCTGAAGATATTATGGCAAAGATAGCAGAAAATTAGAATTGGGCATACAACATCAGACATGTATAAGAATGAAGAAGTTCCAGAGAAAGTGTGCACATTGTCAACCAAGATGGATGTACTGTTGAACTGGTTAGAGCTAAGGGATAATTACAAAAGAGATCATCAAGCTATTCAAGATGCATTCAATTCTCAGAATCAATATGGAGAATATTTAGGAGTTGAATTTGCAAATTTCCCTAGAAGATATTAGTACAGTCATCAAGAAGCAAGGATGGAGTCAACCTCGGACAACCAGTCAAGATAAGTACCAAGGTAATTATAATTCTTCAAATCAAAGACAATCACCCTTGAGAGAATTAATATTAGAACAAGCTAGAATTAATAAAAGTATTTATAAGAAGCTTGCTTTTAATGATAAAGTGTTAGAAGGAATTAATTCTAAGTTGGATAATTTCTCTTCAGCTGTTAAAGATCAGATAATATTTAACAAAAAGATAGAATTATAAATTGCACATTTAGCTTCTACTCCATCTGCTACTAACCATGAGTAGATAAAAGGAATATCGACTAGAGGAGGTAAGTCTACATGTGATCCACCTTACCTAAAAGGGGCACGTAGACCACCACATTTAGTGCAGATAGAAAAAGAAGTTGAGAAGGACAATAGAGAAGAAAAGTTGAACCACCTTCACCACCAGTTGAACCATAAGAACAAGAATTAACGCAAGACTTTTATGACTCTACTATCCTACCGTTTCCATGCAGAAAGAGAAGAGTTAAAATGGATGATCAATTTGGTAAGTTTGTAGAGGTAATTCAGAAATTATATATCAACATCCCGTTGTTAGATGCCATGCAGGTGCCTACATACGCAAAGTATCTTCGAACCATCCGCAACAACAGGGACCACTACCTTCTTCTGAAGTCATCAAGCTAACGGAGGAGTGTAGCGAGGCAATTCTAAGTTCTTCTCCTACTAAGAAGAAGGATCCAGGGTGCCCCACTATAAGTTGTTCAATAGGAAACTAGATATTCAAGAATGCCTTATGTGATCTTGGGGCAAGCGTCAGTGTTATGCCCAAGACGGTCTTCGACAAGCTTAACTATTCTACGCTCACGCCAACTTCGATGTGTCTGCAACTAGCTGACCAGTCGGTTCGCTATCCGACAGGAATCATAGAAAATATTTTAGTAAAAATCTATAACTTTTTCGTGCCTATAGATTTTGTAGTACTTGATATGCAGGAAGAGAGGAAGATACCTCTTATCCTCGGCGACCATACCTAAACACTGCAAATGCAACCATCAACGTCGGAGCTGGAGAAATCACATTCACCATCAATGGGCAAGAAGAGCGGTTCGCATTCAAGCCAAGACTCAAACAATGTCAAACTCTGAGGTATCATAAAGAACAAGATGCAGCAACCTCTCCGACAACGGAGATTAATCATGAAGGATAATTCAACTGGAAAAGTCCGGATCGGTGGACTTAAAACCCCTAACCTTCGCCGGAAGGTAACTCGGTAGTTATCAGTAATTTAATTCTCGCATTAAAATTAGCATATTTATTTTCCTATAAGTTGCATTATTAAAAAGAAATAAAAATGAGCATGTCATAAATAAAGCCTAAGCCCCATGTGATTACTACTAACGGAGCGTAAAACCCCCGTCAGTGAAATCTACTGTGGTGGCAGAAAATTATAAAAAGACTATAATTAGAATTCTAATTTTTCATAGATTCATAAAAGTAATTTAGTTTTTCATTCTTGTATCATTATATGATATAAATATAGGGATATGTGGGAACCATGAAATGTCATTTCACATCCCATCACACACACCATCAATCACCACCATTCAAAAATTCAAATTATCACACTCACATGCATGTACTCTCTCCACTCTTTCCTGCCACCGAAAGCACACCCTAAGACATAGCCATCTGATCACTTGCATGCCAAGGACGACACCAGAGAAAGGAGAGAGCAAGTGGCCAAGATGTGGGGCTAGCCGGCCCCACAACCACGCCGGCCGGCGCCCCCTCCCTCTTCTCTGCTTCCTATTTCTCTCACTCACTCACTGCCTCACTTGCATACCAGAGAGCTCTACTCTTCTCCGCTTTCCAAACATGACACTTCAATCTCTTAATTCCACCATTAATTAGCAAGGAAAATTAAAGAGAAAAAAGAAGAGAGAGTGAAGTACAAGTTCATCAAGTGGAATCCCTCTCTCCTTTCTCTTTGATTTGCTAATCCTAATCCTTTTTCAAGTTCTTGTGTTCTTGTTTGTTTTTGCTGTGTTCTTCGTGTTCTTCATTCTACAGGAAAGATGAGTAAGAAGAAATGGTTGAGCAACATGAAGAACACCAGCAAGAACGCTCTTGCCTTCTGTACCACACGAAGCCGGTCAACATCTCAAGTACCGTCATTCGTCGGCTCTGAAATGGATGTCGATCCTCGGTCACCCTTCGAGTATGACAACCCTTCATCCTCTTCCCAACAGGAAGAGAGGTATGAATTAATGGACATTACCCAAATTTCATTACCACTTAGGCCGCAAGTTGAAATATTTAATGTGGTTAAGCACAAGGAATTCACACATACTCTAATGTTTGATGCCATCTTGCTCCATGAAACCGGAATGGATTCCGAG
Source organism: Chrysopogon serrulatus (assembly GCA_015844335.1). NCBI lineage: Eukaryota > Viridiplantae > Streptophyta > Magnoliopsida > Poales > Poaceae > Chrysopogon > Chrysopogon serrulatus. The sequence goes on from JADLZL010005300.1 coordinate 9,495, forward strand.
TTTGAGCTCATATTTAGAAACATTGGATGGGAAGGTGCAAGACAAGTCACTGAGCAGGGTAGCAAACTACTCACTATAGAATTTATTAGCACCCTAGACTTTGATGATGATGATGATGATGTTAGTTTTAGAATGTTTAATAAACCTTTTACCCTCTTATGGAAAACCCTTAGTGTGTCACTAGGATTTTCAATCTAGTGTGTAGTTAATATAGCAGAAGTTCTTCAAGATTTTAATAAAGATAATTTTTGAAAGAGCATCACTGCAAAAAAAACCAGAACGAAAATAAAAATATATTACTGAGGAAGCCCAGTATCCCACACTGAGATTTATGCTTAAATGGTTAGCTTTTATATTTTTTCCTAGAGAGGAATTAAACACTATAAAATAGGATGAACTACATCTATTATATATCATGATTAAAAAGAGAAAAGTATCACCTATGAAAATGATGTTGAATTATTAGATAACTGTTCCTTACATGAGAAAATGCAGTATTTTTTTTACTTTCTGAATTACACGTTTAGCTACAGGGCTAGGTTTGCTACAACATGCTATATTTACTTTTATCTCTGACGCCCGTAGAATTATTTGCTATGATTTTTTCTTTCGTGCTCACATGCTGAAATGCTGAAATAATAAAATAGTTATGATTTATAAAAACTATCCAAATGAGTACAATTATTCTGTTCAGAACTTTATTTTTTCAGATAGTAAGGCTAATATTGTTAGGTGTCCATCAGCACGCATAGCAGGGCACCAAGAACTTACTATACTGGAGCTAACCCGACACCACCTGGGCCAGCTTATTTTCATTTTACTAATTTTGATGGGCCAGGAGCGTCACAAGAGCCACACCAGCAGTGGTCCACCCATACAGGATGGGGGGACCAGCCCACATATCAGCAGGAAGAGTCATCTCAGCAGCAGAATGGGGTACATTCCCCACAAAGGAGCCAGATAACACAGTAAATGATTTTTAGAAAGGCCGTGCATCCTTTTCTGTGCGCGGGAATACAGACTTCACCACTGGTGGACCGTACCCGTTCCACACGCCATCCGAAGATGATTACTACCGGCCGCCTGAACAGCATTTTGAGGCTCCCGTTAATGATTTTCCAGCTTTATCTACTCGCATCACTAACATTGAGCAGGACAGAATGCGATGAGCGACACCTTACACCAATACGAGCAGTGGCAACATCAGGTTGACAATAGATTCTACCAGCAGAAACAGTGGTAGCACCACGCAGATCAGCAGTTTGAGCAGATATATTAGGAGCAGCAGCAGACGCAGAGCGGGCTGAAGTATTTGATACATCAATTAGGATATCCGCCGCTGCCTTCACCACAGTATTGAGTACGGTAACGTCCAGCTTAAGGGAGAGCCCCATTAGGTGAGTACCCCTCACCTTTATATATACTCTACTATTTATTGCAGCATTTATTTTGGTATTTATTTTAGTCATTAATTCTATCAATTTTAATATTACTAAAAATTGAAAAAAAGAAGAAAATCCAAAAATAGAGTGTTTAATTAAAGTTTGCCTTAATTTTGCATTAAATTTTTCTTTAGAGTAAGTAGAACTTGAACCTAGAGAAAAATAAAAAAGATGATTAAATCGTTCAAATATGGTTCCCTGCAATTGCTTAGTGTTTGAATTTAAATTCTTCTACGAATTGCATGAAGTTTATCCACCATGATAATTTATTCTGAAACTTGATATCTGTGGGTAGCATAGACTTTGGATTAAATCTAAGTAATTGATGGATATGATATAAGAAGGTTTGAGCTGTTATTTATTTTATTCTGAGTGATATCCAAGCTCCAGACACTTCAAAATTTAAAATCAAACAAATATAATAATTCATTCTGATAATATGATTTAAGTAGACTATTCTATTATGCACTCATGATTGAATCCACATGCATAAAAAGGTTTTACTCTATGTAAAAAAATTCTCTTAGAAGTCCAAAAGAGAGTGGGGGCTATAAAATTAAAAGATGTCATACCAAAGAAGTATGAGCCTAAAAGATGTCATATAAAAAAGGGTATGTGCCAAATAAAAGAAAGAGAGTAAAACAATGGGTGCAAAGGCACCCATCTGAGAGAAAAAATGGGTATAAAAAGTATCCGCTAGGGAGATAGCCCGCACTTTTTAGAAAGATAGAAAAGAGAAGATATTGCATAGGAGTCTGAAAATAAAATTTTATCACTCGCCAGATTCAGTCATGATGTATAGCTTAGTAATCCTCTGTAATCCTATTAGTAGACTCTCATTATTTTCCAAATAATATATATGAGTTACATAAAAAAACTTTAGAGCAATGGTTGAAACAAAGGATGAGAGATATAGTGCTTACTTAATTATTCTATCCTTCAATCACTGTCACACCCAATTTCAAGGAAGAAACTGAATGCATAAACTCATGTGTGCCCAGAGATCAATCACACACACAAGTCACAAATTTATATAAGTATCATCACGGTGTCTCATACATCACGATTATAAAGTCATTACATATAAGCAGTCGATACATAAACAACATATAGATAGCTATTCTCTGTGAGCTCTCACTCCACAGGGAACGGTTGACTGGTTGACGGCACACCTAGTAGTCTTCAGGGAAGAACTCATTGTAGCCATCTGTTACCCATCCGGGATTTTCCCAAAGTTGAAAATAAAACAAGCGTAAGTACTCCTCGTACTTAGCAAGCATAACACGAGGGTTAATGAGGCTCAAAAGGCGATACAAAGGTTATGCGCAAAGATTAGCTTTTATCATTGTCAGTTTTAGCAGTGGTTAAGCATCAAGATATACCCTTTTCCCAATATTACACATGATCAGGTAAGCATGATTAATGATTAGCATAAACAGTCATTAACAGAATACATCATCATTTATTCTATGAGGGTCCAAGGCCGCTCGTGACCGTGAGCACGGCTGATATATCAGTTTTTAACACACTCTGCAGAGGTTGTACACTTTCACCATGTGTCGTGATTTACCCCTTTGCCCGAGGCGGCCAACCTCTTGACCCACTTCCGAGGAGGGTCGGCAGGGTTCACTATGAAGCCTTTCAAAGGTTCGTCTAACAAGTTAGGGCCGCTAGAGAGTGGCCTCACGAATGTAGCCCCCCCCTTCCATATGGTTCAAAGACACGCAGCCTGCACACATAGGGACAGAGGCCGCACTACACCCAACCCGGTTACACCCTCGAATTAGCGCCCTTTCGGGTAACCACTAACAAGTTAGAAAAGGTCCTCATACTTAACTAAAGCCAGAGCCATATAGCCCTCATGGTTGTACTGTAAATCCCGGATTGTCGCCCATAGATAAGTCCTTACGGAGAGGAAGCTAGCACATAGACCACAGTGTACTAGTGCCCTGTGAGCATAATAATATAAGCAGGTTTTATAGCTTAGGCATAAGTCATCAGTCAGTTACGAGATCATGGTAACCATAGAGCACTAGCATTTCTAAATAATGCATCACATCCCACCGGTGTCAAGGAACAGGAAATCAACTCTACTTTATAATCCCTACGGTTGTCAAGGTAGACACATGCATATGATTATGGTGTTTAAGGTGAATAGGACAACAAGGATGATCCCGTGATATACTTGCCTTGCTCAAAGAACTCCTGTGGATCCTGCTGGTCGTCGAAGTAGAAGTCCTGCTCACCACCCAACTGCTCACCGTCTAAACACGATACATCGTAAAATCCACACGCATCCACCATTGCATTCATACATAAGCAACAAACTCTATATTAGAACAGTACACCAACAGTGACAAAACAAATTAAAAAGTTTGTAAAACCATTCTACGTATCGCTACGAACATGCCAACGCGAAGATCACAAAAATCGGAATTAAAACGTGAAAATTATAGCCTAATCAAGTTCTCTACGCTCTCTAGTTAACTTAGCCTAATCCTGAAAATTAATCAGCATCAAACCTACCTAACAGAGGTACTAACGCGTAGAGAATTTCACTACGAATCTAACGCAACTTGAACGGATCGAATCGGAGTTAAAATGGAGATTTTATAAGCAAAAGATTGCAGTGGCAAACTTGTAAATAAACTAACTTAATTTCGGATATAAAATAAATATAATCTACTTTTGAAATCTGGCCAGGGACTAATCTGTAAATAAAAGAAAGTGGAGGGGTTCTTAATTAAAATTGCCGGCGAAGGGGGTATGGGCGTTTCTGGTCGTCCGATCGAGATCCGACGGCCGAGAAAAGAAGGAAGGGGAGAAGAGAGGGGGCGGGCCGAATAGCCGCGCTGGGCGCCTCCATTGCCGGGCGGGCGCGGAGCTCGCCTCGAAGCGGGCGGGGGGCCCTAGGGCCTCGGTTCGGGCGAACCGAACCCACCGGGAGAGAGAGGGGAAGGAGACGGCCGCCCCCGAGGTCGGGCTGGCGGGGAACGACCGCGCTGGGCGGTGCTCCATGGCCGGGGCGGTCGGAGCTCACTGACGCACGTGACAACGGCCCTAGGGGCCTCGGTTTCGCAAAAAGGGAGACACGGGAGGTAGAGGGAAGGACGGCGATCTCACCACGCGCTTCAATTCGCCGAGACGCCGCAGAAGCGGCCGGTTAAGCTTCAATGGCGGCGGCGGCGCTCGACGGCCACGACGAAGCAGAGAGGGAGCGAGGGAGCGCGGCGGGTAGAGGAAAAGAGAGTGGGGAGGCGGCGCCGTGCTAAATACCCGTCGGCGGAGATCGTGGGGGAGCGGGGCGCGGTTGCTGCGCTTGCGGAGGCGCAGGCGGTTGCACGCCGCGCACCGGGGGGGCGACGGCGGGAGGTTGGGGAAGACCCCTGACATGACATGGGCCCCGGCCGTCGGCGGTTGAGAAGGAGAGGGAGGGAGGCGGGTGGCGCTGGGCCGTGATGGGCCGGCCCAAGAAAAGGAGGGGCGCGCGGCCTGTGCGGGAGAAGGAGAAGGGGAGGAGAGGAGTGGGCTGGTTGGGCCAAAAGGGAGAGGGAGGGGGGAGAGAAGAGAGAAAAGCATTTTTCTTTTTTATTTTTCAGAGTTTACCAAATCCTTTTCAAAACTAATTTGATCTCTTTCGAATTTTATCAAACCACACAAGCAAAACAAATGCTGCAGCATGATGCATCAACATGTCATTAAACTTATATTTGATTTTACTTTCAGAAAATTTATTATTTTCCTATATTTAAATGCTCACACCTTTGCATAACAAATTCAAATTTAAACTAATTCCAAAGATGTAAATTTTGGGTGTTACAAACCTACCCGCCTTTAAGACGAATCTCGTCCTCGAGATTCCACCTTTGGCTCCTCAAACAAGCTGTGGGTACTCGATCTCAAATCATCTTCTCTTTCCCATGTCGCCTCGGCCTCGAATAACGATTCCACTGTACTTTGCACATCCGTATGACACGACTCCGAGTGACTTTTCTCTGCTGTTTCCAAAATCTTGATTGGATACTCTCTATAAGTGAGGTTCTCTTTAATACCGAAGTTCCTCCAAGGGTATCTGCGCTCTTGAGGCACTCGCAAACATTTCTTAAGTTGAGAAACATGAAATACATCATGCACCTCTGACAAACTTTCAGGCAATTCTAATTGATAAGCCACTTCACCTCTTCTTTCTAACACTTTAAACGGACCAACATAACGCGGTGCTAGTTTTCCTTTCATGTTGAACCTCTTTACTCCTTTCATAGGTGACACTTTAAGATAAACATAATCACCTGTTTGAAAGACTAACTCTCTTCTTCTAGTGTCTGCGTGATAGCTCTTTTGACGAGACGTGCACTCTCAAGTTGTCTCTTATAAGTCTCGACTTGTTCTTACGCATTCTTAAGCACGTCAGGTCCAAACACTTGTGTCTCTCTGTGCGATTCCAAAACAGAGGTGTTCTACACTTCCTTCCATACAATGCTTCAAATGGTGCCATTTTGAGACTCTTTTGATGACTGTTGTTGTATGAAAATTCAGCATATGGCAAACTCTTATCCCAAGCGGTACCATACTTGCAAAGCACAAGCTCAAAGCATATCTTCTAGTATCGATTTGTTCTTTCGACCGCCCATCTGTCATGCGTGGGTGATATGCCGTACTAAAATTCAGCTTTGTTCCCAAGGATTCATGTAATTTCTGCCAATAGTGAGACGTGAACTGCGTACCACGATCGGACACAATTTTCTTAGGAACACCATGTAGACTCACTATCCTTTCCATGTACAATTCAGCTAACTTTGCACTAGTATAGGTGGTCTTAACAGGTAGAAAGTGGGCAACCTTAGTTAGTCGATCCACTATTACCCATATAGAATCATATCCTCTCTGGGTGCGAGGTAACCCAACTATGAAATCCATACCTACTTCATCCCATTTCCATTCAGGTATCTTCATAGGTTGCAGTAATCCTGCAGGTCTCTGATGTTCAGCTTTCACTCTCTGACATGTATCACATAGAGCAACATACTCAGCTACATCCCTCTTTAAACCATACCACCAATACTTCTCTTTAAGATCTAAGTACATCTTAGTACTTCCAGGATGGATAGAATACGCTGACTCGTGAGCTTCACGTAAGATTGCCTCTCTAATAGCCTTATTTTCTGGCACACATAGTCTTTTACCAAACCACAAGGTTCCATCATCATCTAATCGAAAGCCTGGTGCCTTACCAATCACTATGTTATCAGCTATTTCCTTCAATTTCTCATCTTCAAGCTGTCCTTTACGAATCTCCTTCTCTAGTGTAGGTTCTAGAATCATCTCCACCGTATTATTAGCGCAAATCCCAAGTTAAGATGCGCTATTTCCTCACATAACTGTCGGCCATAGGAGTAACATGTACCTCATTGACATAACTCTTTCTACTAAGTGCATCAGCTACAACATTAGCTTTACCAGGATGATAGTGCACTTCCAAGTCATAGTCTTTAATTAATTCCAACCAACGGTGTTGTCTCAAATTCAGATCTGACTGAGTAAAGATGTATTTCAAACTCTTATGATCAGTGTATATGTCACTCTTATGTCCAATCAGGTAGTGTCTCCAAATCTTTAAAGCATGTACCACAGCTGCTAGTTCTAGGTCATGTGTAGGATAATTAAGCTCATGCTTCCTCAACTGTCTGGATGCATAGGCCACTACTTTTCCTTCTTGCATAAGCACACAACCAAGACCCAATCTAGATGCATCACAATATATCGAGAAATTCTTGCTCAGATCTGGCAGGGTCAACACTGGAGCTGTAGTTAAACGCTTCTTCAACTCATCAAAGCTAGCCTGACACTTATCAGACCAAACAAACTTAGCATTCTTCTCTAGCAGAACAGTCATAGGTTTTGCTAGCTTAGAGAATCCTTCTATGAATCTCCGATAGTAGCCAGCTAATCCAAGAAAACTACGGATCTCACTAACATCAGTAGGTGGCTTCCAATTCAACACGTCAGCTACCTTCCCTGGATCCACTGCTATTCCTCCATTAGACACAATGTGACCAAGAAAGGATACTTCCTTCAACCAAAACTCACATTTACTCCTCTTAGCATACAACTTATGCTCCCTAAGTTTCTGTAGTACTAATCTCAAATGTTCAGCATGCTCTTCTTCATTCTTAGAGTAAATCAATATGTCATCTATAAAGACCACTACAAACTTGTCTAAGTATTCCATGAACACCTTATTCATCATATACATAAAGTATGCAGGTGCGTTGGTCAATCCAAATGACATGACTGTGTACTCATACAATCCATACCTTGTTGTAAAGGCTGTCTTAGGTATGTCAGATGCACGGATCTTTAGTTGATGATAGCCAGACCGAAGATCAATCTTTGAGAACACACAAGCTCCTCTCAATTGGTCAAACAAGTCATCTATTCTAGGCAAAGGGTATTTATTCTTGATGGTAACTTCATTCAATGACCGATAATCTACACACATTCTCTGGGTTCCATCTTTCTTACTAACAAAGATAACTGGTGCCCCCCAGGGTGATGAACTAGGACGAATGAAACCCTTCTCTTGCAATTCCTTTATTTGTTTCTTAAGTTCTTCTAACTCATTTACTCCCATTCTATATGGTCTTTTAGCTATAGGTGCAGTACCAGGTAAAAGCTCAATAATAAATTCGATGTCGCGGTCAGGTGGCATACCTGGCAAATCATCAGGAAACACATCTGGAAATTCACCCACAACTGGATCCTCCTGTTTGGTCTCGTCATTCAGCTGATTCACAGTAACTGTCTGTTGCTCTTGCATTGCAATGTCAACATTAATTCTGTCCCCCTTGGGTGTTGTCAGAGTCACAACCTTTTCCTTGCACTGAATAATTGCATTGTGGTTCTTCATCCAATCCATGCCCAGGATGAGATCGATTCCAGAAGTTCTTAACACAGTGGGTTTCACATGGAACTCTACCCCCCTTAAAGAGAGTTGAACCTTGGGGCAATAGAGTGTTGCTTGCATTCCCCCACCAGGTGAATTAACTAATAATGTGTCTTTAAGTGCACAGAGTGGTATGCTATGTTGTTTAATGAACATGTGTGCAATAAAGGTATGCGAAGCACCAGAATCAAAAAGAACGGTAGCGGGGACTGAGTTGACGTCAAACGTACCAAGCATAACTCCTGGAGCCTCCTGCACTGTCTCAGTAGACACGTGGTTCACTCTCCCATAGTGTGGTGGCTTCTGAGGAATGTTCCTCTGGTTGTTGTACGGTCCTGGGTTGTTGCCTGGAACTCGGGGTGCTTGCTGGTTCTTCTTCTCAGGACAGTTGTAGGACATGTGCCCCTCTTTTCCACAGTTGAAACAAGTGTTGGCGGTGTTTGGGGCATTAGTCTTCACAGGAGCATTGTTTGGATTTCCCTGTCTAACAACTGGCTGACCACCCTGCTGCTGGTTACGTGGACGCCGCTGAAATTGTGGGCGCCGGGCGATTTGGGATTGCCGCTTTGGTAGGGTCCAGGATTCCACTGATTAGGTGGTCCCTGGTATCTCTGCTGGTAACCCTGCTGTGAATTGGCGCGAGGGCGAGTGTTGCTTCCAGATGACTGACCTTGGAACCTTCGCTTCTTGGCCTCAATCTCCTTGCGCTTGTTGTCAATCACTATTGCACGGTTAACCAAAGCTTGGAAATTGGGATAAGTGTTGGACATCACCGCAAGCGAAGACCATCATACAAACCCTTCAGAAGCGACGCCGCTTCTCACTTTGTCTTCAAGCAACATCGTTCGGAGCATAACGCGACGGTGAGCAAACTTATCTCTCAGATTCGCCGCCATTGTCATGGAGCCTTGCTTCGAGAGATCTGAACTCCTCTTGCTTCAACTCCACCTCACCTGTTTGGAATGTGGTAGGACCTGAAGTTGTCTCGAATTCTGCCGGGTAACGGGGAGGGAGGTCCTTGGGTCGAGCATACTTGGTAGGACTCCCACCAGTCTTGGGCTACTCCACGAAGTTGTCCTGAAGCGTACAATACTTTCTCAGGTCATTGCACTGAGCTATGTTAAGTTGTTTCTCCACAGCTCTTAGCCAGTCATCCGCTTCCAGCGGGTCAGCAGCATGGTTGAACACTGGTGGACGGCCTTTCATGAACTCTCCGCGCTTGTCCCTCACATGGACAGGCGGTGGTCCTCCGGCTGGTTCATTATCCATGCGCTGAAGCATGGCTTGCATCAGCTGCCCTTGCATTGCCATCAGCTGTTCCACGGTCATAGCTGGGGGCGGTGGCGGCGGATTCACGGGAACACCACGTCCACGGCCACGTCCACGACCACGACCGCGGCCTCTGCCTTGACCATCAGCATCCATCTGGTGTCCAAAAACACACAAACACACTTAATATAATTCCATTGAAACTTCTCTTGTAAAATGGTAAAACAAAAGACTGCAGATTTCTGGCGAGTTTCAGCAGTAGCAGTTCAGAAAATTCATCATATCTCATCTTCCAAACATCACTTTCAGACATGGTGTATATGGTTGGAAAGCTTATAAAATTCTCTACAACTTTCGTATTATACACTTTCTCTGAATCAGACATTAAATTACCTGAAAACAGTACACTACCCAGACTGTTCTGGAACATAAACTGTGCAGCAAACTGATCTTTCTCATTTAATATCTCACAGACCAGAATTGATAAAACAGTGATTCTGGACTTTTTGGAAAGCTACAGAAGTCTACTTCCCAGCATAAAATTTTCAGAATTTTCGGACATACAGAATAGGAGATAACATCACATTTTCACAGACTGCTCCAGATTTCAGCATAACAGAAATAGAACCAAACTGAACCAAATATATTAAGCATGCTCTAAGTTTTAAAATCCATAACTATGAGATGTGTGGACAGGCCCACACAATCCCAACATTCAACCGAAGATCCAAATCATGAAGGTTCACAATTACAACCAACAAAGCATTAAAAGTTCACAACTCATAAAGGACTAAGAGACTCGCACTAACGGTAAACTATGAACACTAGGGTCACCCAAACTCTACGGGGCTGAGTCGGCGATGGTGACCTTCGGACGCAAGGTCATGTAGATGCGTGGCATTCCCCCTGCTGGACCCTCATGTCGTCCCGTCTGCTGTAGACGCCGGATGATCTTCGATCCTCGCGCGAGATCAATGTACATCTTCTCATTAGCATACTTCGGGGCATTCATGTGCTCTACAAGTAGCCTTCAAGGTGGCTTCCTCACCCTCGGGATCCTGGACCACCCACTCACCGCTTCAAAATCCCTGGCGAGGAAGGAACTTGTACTTGTCTCCCTGCATATCTCCATACCGACGACCGCGGTAGTGGGTGCAGGCTGCCTCAGCTGCATCCTCCATACTCTCATACACATCCCTACGCTGAATGGTAGGAGTGTGCATAGTCTCTAGCTTCTTCCCACTGGGGTGTGTGTTCCACACCATCACTGACAACTCGGTGGAGAAGAAGGTACCCTCAATAGGATGTGTACGCTCAATGCAGAAGTATTTGATTTCTGCACCTAAGTTAGGGTAGTACTGGTGCAGGGTCTCCTCTAACAAGCCATGGAAGTGAGAAGTGTCAGGTGCCTCCATGTGGTGAAACTAGAGAGTCCAACCCATCTCCTCAGGGGAAGTAGGAGCTGGGGTAGGTCTTTGGCGCCGGTGCAGTGAGCAGCGCCGGTCTTTGGCGTAGGGAACAGTCTTTGGTGCTTTGGTGCGGGGAATGGGCGCAGGTGAAAGAGCCACAACGGGAATGGCCCACTCTTCCTCGTCTTCTTCGGTGATGTCTTCTACCACCACCTCAGGATCCTCCATCACAGTGTCCTCTTGGTCATCGGGGATGACCACTACCTCGGGAGCCTGGGGTGCTGGTGTCGCCTGAGGTGCCTGAGTAGTCTGAGTAGGCTGAGGTACCTCAACCTCGGGAGCCGCCTCTTGTCTTGGTGGCCGGTGGTGCCGACTGGGGACGAGGGGGGGGGGTGAACATGGCGCGGTAAGTTGATGAGTTGAGGCGGGCGGACCGGCGAGGCGTCGACATCTATAAATTTTATTTAAGATACAGTAAGAAATAATATTTTAACAATATAATGGTAAAGTAACATAAACATTTTAATAAAATAACAAGAGTATGATAACAATTTAGTAAAATAACAAGAGCAAGATAATAAGCATAATAATAAAAAGAGTTAGACCTTAAGTGCGACCAAAACTACCTAGGCTTGCGTCCCTACAAATCAACACGGCTCGATACCAATTTGTCACACCCAATTTCAAGGAAGAAACTGAATGCATAAACTCATGTGTGCCCGAGAGATCAATCACACACACACAAGTCACAAATTTATATAAGTATCATCACGGTGTCTCATACATCACGATTATAAAGTCATTACATATAATGAGTCCGATACATAAACAACATATAGATAGCTATTCTCGTGAGCTCTCACTCCACAGGGAGCGGTTGGTAGTTGACGGCACACCTAGTAGTCTTCGGGGAAGAACTCATTGTAGCCATCTGTTACCCATCCGGGATTTTCCCAAAGTTGAAAAAAATAAAACAAGCGTAAGTACTCCTCGTACTTAGCAAGCATAACTTTCTGAGGGTTAATGAGGCTCAAAAGGCGATCTGGGTTATGCGGCCATTTAGCTTTTATCATTGTCGGTTTTAGCGGTGGTTAAGCATCAAGATATACCCTTTTCCCAATATTACACATGATCGGGTAAGCATGATTAATGATTAGCATAAACAAATATTAACAGAATACATCATCATTTATTCTATGAGGGTCCAAGGCCGCTCGTGACCGTGAGCACGGTGATATATCGAGTTTTTAACACACTCTGCAGAGAGGTTGTACACTTTCACCATGTGTCGTGATTTACCCCTTTGCCCGAGGCGGCCAACCTCTTGACCCACTTCCGAGGAGGGTCGGCAGGGTTCACTATGAAGCCTTTCAAAGGTTCGTCTAACAAGTTAGGGCCGCTAGAGAGTGGCCTACGAATGTAGAGCCCCCTTCCATATGGTTCAAAGACACGCAGCCACACACACACATAGGGACAGAGGCCGCACTACACCCAACCCGGTTACACCCTCGAATTAGCGCCCTTTCGGGTAACCACTAACAAGTTAGAAAAGGTCCTCATACTTAACTAAAGCGAGCCATATAGCCCTCATGGTTGTCTTTGTAAATCCCGGATTGTCGCCCATAGATAAGTCCTTACGGAGAGGAAGCTAGCACATAGACCACAGTGTACTAGTCCCCTGTGAGCATAATAATATAAGCAGGTTTTATAGCTTAGGCATAAGTCATCAGTCAGTTACGAGATCATGGTAACCATAGAGCACTAGCATTTCTAAATAATGCATCACATCCCACCGGTGTCAAGGAACAGGAAATCAACTCTACTTTATAATCTCTACGGTTGTCAAGGTAGACACATGCATATGATTATGGTGTTTAAGGTGAATAGGACAACAAGGATGATCCCGTGATATACTTGCCTTGCTCAAAGAACTCCCGTGGATCCCTGCTGGTCGTCGAAGTAGAAGTCACGCTCACCACCCAAGCGCTCACCGTCTAAACACGATACATCGTAAAATCCACACGCATCCACCATTGCATTCATACATAAGCAACAAACTCTATATTAGAACAGTACACCAACAGTGACAAAACAAATTAAAAAGTTTGTAAAACCATTCTACGTATCGCTACGAACATGCCAACGCGAAGATCACAAAAATCGGAATTAAAACGTGAAAATTATAGCCTAATCAAGTTCTCTACGCTCTCTAGTTAACTTAGCCTAATCCTGAAAATTAATCAGCATCAAACCTACCTAACAGAGGTACTAACGCGTAGAGAATTTCACTACGAATATAACGCAACTTGAACGGATCGAATCGGAGTTAAAATGGAGATTTTATAAGCAAAAGATTGCAGTGGCAAACTTGTAAATAAACTAACTTAATTTCGGATATAAAATAAATATAATCTACTTTTGAAATCTGGCCAGGGACTAATCTGTAAATAAAAGAAAGTGGAGGGGTTCTTAATTAAAATTGCCGGCGAAGGGGTATGGGGCGTTTCTGGTCGTCCGATCGAGATCCGACGGCCGAGAAAAGAAGGAAGGGGAGAAGAGAGAGGGGCGGCCGCCGGATCTTGCCAGGGGCGGCGCTTCCATTGCCGGGGGCGGTGGCGGGAGCTCGCCTCGAAGGGCGGCCGGGGCCCTAGGGGCCTCGGTTCGGCGAACCGAACCCACCGGGAGAGAGAGGGGAAGGAGGAGACGGCCGCCCCCCGAGAGGTCGGCGGGCGGGAACGATCGCGCTGGGCGGTGCTCCATGGCCGGGCGGCGGTCGGAGCTCACCGGACGCACGTGACAACGGCCCTAGGGGCCTCGGTTTCGCAAAAAGGAGACACGGGAGGTAGAGGGAAGGACGGCGATACCACGCGCTTCAATTCGGCCGAGACGTCGCCGCAGAGCGTTGGTTTCAATGGCGGCGGCGGCGCTCGACGGCCACGACGGCGTAGAGAGGGAGCGAGGGAGCGGCGGGTAGAGGAAAAGAGAGAGGGGAGGCGGCGCTGTGCTAAATACCCGTAAGGGAGATCGTGGGGGAGCGGGGCGCGGTTCTTTGCGCTTAATGAGGCGAGGCGGTTGCGGCCGCTGCACGACGCGGGGGCGACGGCGGAGGTTGGGAAGACCCCGCCGACATGCGGGCCCCGGCCGCCGCTGGTTGAGAAGGGAGAGGGAGGCGCGGGTGGCGCTGGGCCGTGATGGGCCGCCCAAGAAAAGGAGGGCGCGGCCCTGTGCGGGAGAAGGAGAAGGGGAGGAGAGGAGTGGGCTGGTTGGGCCAAAAGGGAGAGGGAGGGGGAGAGAAGAGAGAAAAGCATTTTTCTTTTTATTTTTCAGAGTTTACCAAATCCTTTTCAAAACTAATTTGATCTCTTTCGAATTTTATCAAACCACACAAGCAAAACAAATGCTGCAAAGCATGATGCATCAACATGTCATTAAACTTATATTTGATTTTACTTTCAGAAAATTTATTATTTTCCTATATTTAAATGCTCACACCTTTGCATAACAAATTCAAATTTAAACTAATTCCAAAGATGTAAATTTTGGGTGTTACAATCACCTAAGATTTAATTAAAGTTTGAAAAGCCCTAAAATTAAAAAGAATAAGAATAAGTTTGAAAAATAGACTAATAAATTTCAATTCGGAGAAAAATTTTAGATTAAATGCTTGAGTACTTGTTGGGAGTTATACATATTTATGAAACCCTAAATAAATTATTTCAAGTTAACTTTGCTAAGGGACTAGCAAAGACTTAGCTTGGGGGTATTGTTGACGGTCATTAAGTACCAATTTTATACCGTCAACTAATACCTAGGACAAGACCAATAATAGAAACATAGGGGTTATTACTGACAAATTCCATGAGTTTTGGTGAATTGTCTGCTTTTTTCAGGGAATTATTCAGAAAAGCTCAAAAGAGGGATTATAATGCATAATTGTCACAAAACTTATCCACGAAGGCAACGATCGCTATCAGGACGTGGAAAGGATCTAGAAGACACCTAAAGCAACGGGATCTATAGACGCCGCCAGATGGGGCCAGTCGCCCCCACACCTGCGCCGACCGGCCCCTCCTAGGGTTTCTAGCCATCGCCTTCTAGAAGCTTCATCAACCGAGGAGTCATCTCAGCCCATGGTTAAGTTGGTTTGATCCAACGGCGCACGTTCATCCCACCGGGCTATAAATAAAGAGGCAGACCCCCCTCCTATGAGAACCAATTTATTCCTCCTACTTCATTTATCAAGAGTAATAGAAGTTAGGGTTTCAGAGATTAGAAGTAAAGACCTAGTTCTTCAAGTTCATAGTTTAGGCATCTAGCAAGGTTCAAGTAGAGTTGGGCGCTACGCTCGGGATTACAAATCTATTCGTCTGGAGATCGGTAATTTTATCTTTATCTCATTATGACTTTGCTCTACTTTAATATATTGTTACTTATTTAGTTCTTAGTTTATTCTCGTTACATATTCGATATATATGTGATTGATGATGATTATTGTCATATGATCGTAAAGCGCCTAATTCAGTACTCGAGTGAGTTAGGTGGTACGTATTATGTAGACGTGATGTCTAGATATATTACGTACCTACGGAGACACCTTGATATGCCAGGTCATGTGGTAATCTGCGCAGGTGACAGCTGCATTGGTTCCTCTGTAGTCCACCCCCCGTACGTAGGACTAGCAGAGTGCGGTCACGAAGGAGGTGAACCTTGTGTCTTAATATCCTCATTAGATGATGCTCCTTATGATGTTTTCTGAGTTGGTTTTACTATAGATGAAAATATGTAATATGGCGTAGGCTGTAGACTTTGTATTTAGTAATTACATAGGTTTTCTTTACTTTAGCCGAATCTCGAGATTGTCTTACTACATTAGTGAGTCTCTATATTCTATCTCTGGAATACCATTTATCTCATTTACTCAGTTATCATTTATCATATTATTATTGACTTATTATTGCTAAAGCATTAGAGTAATTGGCTATCATAGGTCTGCACATTTATCATTAGAGTTCACTATCTTTTTAATCCCCGTAGTTGCTTATCCTAATGAGTAGAATGTCTATTTATCCTTTTAGCATAAAATAAATCAACGATACTTGGAATACTTACCGGGTGAAGTGCTATAATAGGAGAATTATCTGTGCGCTTGCGGATATATTCTATAGTATTATTTTTAGAGTCGTTGCCTATAGATTATTTTACCTTTGGTTTTTGACATCGTGTTAGGGATGACAACTTAACGTAAAGTGATGTTAAAATTACCAACATTTATCAATTATCTTATGACTTACCCCTGCATTGAGTAGCGAGGACATGGTTATGCCTATTCACTACACTATAGGTTATTCAGTTATCCTACACATAAACCCTGTAGACCTTCCCTTGAGAAAATATAAATGACAACCTGGTAATACTCTGGGTAAAATGCTATAATGGTATTTAATCTGCGCGCTTGTGGATACTATTTCTATATTCTAAATAGTGGCATGATTTAATACTACACTTGGCGCTTTAGTGGCGATGCTATGATATGCACACCATCATTTTCGCACCGATTCTTTGGGGATAGGTTTTATATCTATTTTCGTAATGACGTTAAGGAGTGTCAACAGTTGCAAGTGTTGTAATACTCTATAATTTGTACCTTTCACGATGTATGAACTGTGGTATCAACTGTATTTGATGTACTCTATGGATTTCCCTTTGAGGAAATCACGGATCATTTTAGTTGGTATCAGAGCCATAATTGACTGTAGGACAAGACCTTAGGACCAAAAACTAGTGTAGAAGCCAAAAATCCTATTTGTTATAGGTGCTAGAAATGAAAATAGTTGTTTCTCCCTTTGCCTTGAGTTCTATTGCTGTATGACTGCCCCGATATGAGAAGGTGACTCTTAGAAATCACTTCCTACTTCTGCCCACACTAGATCGGTAGATGTGTGAGACCTTAAAGGCATATGAGTCACCTTAAGTCAACACTATATATATAGGAGTTGTATTGCTACCTGATTGCTTGGATCTTATGTTGTCATGCTTTTCATGCTTTTTATTGCCTGAGTATAGACTATAGAGTTTATTGTGCATATGTGACTCCGAAAGCCTAGGTAACCTAGCCCTCTAAAACCTAAGCCTAACCTATGACTGGAAACAGAAAGTCAATGCATCAGATTTTTGTCAACCTCTCCTCAAAATGGTTCTCTAGTCTTTCGAACCAAACTTCTCTTCCGAACTGCCCCTTTACCTTCAAAAGCCCTTATTCAAAAAAAGAGTGATTTTATTTCAAAAGGAAAAGTTCAAAAATTATAGAAAGATTTTCTTTTTTGAAAGAAAGTGGTTTAACTCCTGCTGCAAAACCCAATTTGATTTTGAAAGTTGTCTTCAAACAGTAGGAAAACCTGTTTCTTTTTCAAAAACGTACCCCAGATTCACTTTCAAGAGTAAGATTTTGTTTTCCAATCAACAAAACGATTTCAAAATCAAAGATCTTTTGCTTGATTTTTTTAAAAAAGGGCTTTGATTTCACCTTGTGAGCCAAATCCCCCTTCTCAAAAGTGACCATCCCTGATTTCATATGTGATTTACAACCAACCTGATAAAACCAAAATTCCTTCAACAAAATTTTTGGTTGCCAACGTCTCAAAAGTTACCATTGCACATCAAAATGTGCTTTTCAAATCTGATTTGAAAACAAAATAATGATTTCAAACCAATTTCAAAACTTATTTTGTTTTGCTCAAACAAAAAGAAAGCAACGGTTTGTTATGAAAATGAATAAAGCTTTTCAAAAACTCTTGGCTTGTACTCTTTTAAAAAGTGTTATACCAAAACAAGAATTTTCAAAAGATTTGACTTTCCAAACTCTTTGAATTCAACTTGTTTGGGAAAAGGAGCCTTGCTTTTAAAACTGGATTTCAAAGGTGTTTCACATAACTCTTTACCTTGTTCAAATGGAATTTTCAAACTACACATCTTAAAAAGGTTTTAAACTCCGCGTACTTGGTGTTTTTTAAAACATCCTTTATTTCTAAAAGGCCAACGCGCATGTTTCCAAAATGATTTGAATTCTAAACCCCCTCTTTCAAAAAGTTTGGAAAAATCAATGATTTATTTTAAAAGTCTTGATTTGTTTTACAAATCAAAAACTTATTCAAAACTTTTTAAAAGCTCTTTCAGGGTTTGCTCTAGCTCGATCAAAATGAAAACTTTCACCTTGACGGTTTTTAAACCTAATGGGCTGCAACCAATTTCAAATTATTTATGTTATTTTCAAACCAATGGTTGCAACCATCTTCCTCTCAATCTTTGCAAAATAAAAAGAGTTAAACCTCTGTTTTAGAAAATGCTTTCAAAGTGGTTTTCAAAAGGCTTTTATTCCCCTCTAAAAACCCTCTTTTCTCCCTTCAGTTCAGGACATCGGGACATTGTTGGTAACTTATTTGGGGACGAGCCGCGATCTTGAGCTATGGTGCCGCTACGAAACTTGGGGCCCTATGTGTACGGCCTCCACATGGCTTGCTATCGGGCGTATGCAGGTATCAAGGAAAGTGATCGTGACCGCCCTAGTCGGTACCACATACCACCCGATTCTCGAGCTCACCCTCTATTTTCGAAAATTGATTACGAAAGCAAAATCCTTTGAAAGAAATTTTGTCCCACAAACTCATTTTGTTTTCAGGCTATCTTGGATTTTGCAAATTCTTAACACTCCATCTTGTTTCAAAAAGAAATTTCAAAATCCAAAGATTTTGCTAGGCACAGACCTATTTTTGGAAAGGTTCATCTTTTGCGTAAAAACTGGTTTTGAGAAATATTTTTGTTAAAAAAACCTTCCCGATTTCAAAACCCCAATTTTGAACTCAACGTTTCAAAATTTTGACCCCCAATTTCAAAAGTGTATGAAAAAGGCATTTCAAAAGAAGACCTTGAATTTCCGTCAAAATGTGTTTCTCGAAAAAGAATTTATGAAAACCAAATTTCATATGTCCTTGAAAAAGCTCTGCAAATGGTATAGGATTTTGATTTTCAATTCAAAAACTGATTTCAAAAGTTCAAAGTTAATGATTTCATTTCAAAAGAAGTTTCTTCAAAAGGGACGTGATCTCAATTAAAGAATATTTTCAAAAGTTGTGGCTATACTTTGAGAAACCGTTGATTACGCTTTGAAAAAAGAGGTTGTCAATTAGCTTTCAAACTTGTTTACAAAGTATTTATTTACAAAAAATGTTTTCATCTAGTTTCCAAAACCGGCTTTCTAAAAAAATACCGGTCTCTAAAAAAATGTTTCCAAATGGTTTTGAACTTCGTGAACGAGAGCTTTAAGAGCTCTTCTTGATTTTGAAAATGAGTTTCAAAAATAGGCTTTATACGAAAACCTTTTTGATCAAACAAAAGTTCTTTCATGCCTTTTTCAAATGCCTCCCTCCATTCAAAAGGTTCTCGCAAAATGCCTTTCTAAAAGCCCTCTTTCAAAAAATTTTTCTTGAGAAAAGTTCCTTGTGAAACTTGGTGCATTGATACAAGTCAAACATCTGGTAGGAGCTTCTGACCCTAGACGACACCTGAATCTCGAGGACGAGATTCCTGTAAGAGGGGTAGTCTGTAACATCCCGGGTTTACCAAACACTAAAAATCTGAACTTTTTAAAACTTTTCCTGCAATCGTGTGAATCATGTAGTGTTAGGTCAACTTAGGGCAACACATGAGGAGTTTGGTAGTGAGCATGTTGCATTCATGTATAATTGCTTGTAGATGAGTGCTCGTGTTTTTAAGTTGGTTCTCGAGTTTGGGCTTGATTGTATTTTGGAGTGAACAAATGCATAGCAAATTTCCTTTCTTCAAACAACCCTCAAAACCCCTTTTCGAATCCCCTCAAGTTCATAGTCACAAAAGGGGAAAATCCTTCTCCTTTCATCCCGAAATCTCCCAACATCCCTGTGTCCCAATCTGTAACCCCCATTTCAAATTCTCCTAAATTCTATGAGAGCCCCCCAGATCTTCATTCAAAACCAACTAGAAATTCATTCCTCAATCCTTAGCAAAAATAGGAAAAATCCTTTCCTTTCCTTGGGCCTCTTCTCCCCCTCCTGCCCTGCACACCGCTAGCCGGCCCAACCGGCCTTCCCATCTCCCTCCACTCCTCACTACTGAGCAAGCCTCCCCCTTCTCTTGGCGGCCCAACGGGTGCCAGCCTGCCAGGCCCGCACCGCCGTGGCCCAATTGGCCCGCGCCCCTGCCCCCCAAACCCTAAGGGGCGGAGGACGGCATGGCGCCCGGCCGCCACCGCCGCGCGGCAGCAGGCCGCGCCGCCCCGTGCGCCGCGCCCCGTGCCTCCTCTCGGTGTCCGCACCGTGGGATGTGCGCCACGCGTCCCGCGCGTCACAGGCGTCGAGGATGGCTGCCTGCCCGTGGAGCCCTAAACACGCAGCTATAATAGCCAAGTCGTCGCCGCCGCTCCTACCTTCTCCGGACACGGCCGCCATCCTCTCCCTCCCCTCTCTCCACTCCGTCTTCACCCTGCGTTGTGCCACAGCCGGCTAGCGCCGCCGCGCGCACGCACTAGCGTCACCTCGCTCCGCCCTTGCCCGCTCCGCTACCTCATCGAGCTGCTAGAGCCGCCACTACAAGGATTCACCTCTAATGCCACGCCACCACGATTGCAACACCACTAATTTGGTTGCCATACGGGGGGCATATTGCAACCTTTCTATAAAATGGTTGCAATATGTGCCTATAATGCAACGGACTAAACGTGTGCTACTGCAACCAATTAATAATTATGTTGCAATTAGTTTACATTATTGCCATGGTACTTTGGAGTTGCATTAGGATTCATTTCTGTTGCAATTACTTGGTGTTATTGCAATTATATTGGATTTGGTTGTCTTTGATTATAACAATTGCCATGATTGTTCTGAGTTGCTATAATCTTTATTGGTGTTGCAATTGTGATGTGTTTATTGCAATGAGAATTCTAAATTGATGCAATAGCATGTTCCTATTGCCACATTTTTTTTGGCATTGTAATAATGATTATTGGCGTTGCAATTTTAGGTACTTATTGCAATAACAATCCTAAATGGATGCAGTATCATATTACTATAGCCATGGTTTTTTATGTTGTTATAGGTCTATGTGCTCGTTGAAATACAATGTTGGGTGACACTTGTATTTGTAGACGTTTTCTTTTATCTGTTATATTAAACTTTACCATGGCACAAAAAATGCTAAGAAAAAATGAGTCCATTTCTTATTTGAAATCAATTAGTATCGTAAAATTCTGTTTCATGTTCTGATCATATACTTATTTTAGCAAGGCATGGAAAAATGACAAGAAATAAAAATGTGGCAACCACCAAGATTTGAAACTAAAACCTCGCCAACACCGAAAAGAGGACAACACCACTTCCAATACCAATAAAGCTATTTCATGTTTATGCAATATCTAGTATCTTTATTTAATTGTTATAATAATTTTTAGCATGATATTAAAAAATGGTTAGAAAAATAAAAATGGAATATAAATTTTAAATTGTTCAAACAAAGTCAAATAGAGAAAATGACTAAAACAAAAGTTGTAGATCTCAATAAGTTATACAACTTTGATGTAAACGCCTTTCATTTGAAATCATTTAATGCCCTAAGATTCTATTTAAAATTCTCATATTCTAAAATTTAATTTTTCAATTGTTTGAACAAAGTCTAATTGAGAAATGACCAAAATAAAAGTTATAGACCTCGATGATTTCTACAACTTTGTTGTTGATGACTTGTTTCATTTATAAAAATTATTTAACGTCCCAAAAATATATTTGATGTTTCTAGATTTTCAATTCAAATTTAGCATGGCATGGAAAAGATGGGAAGAAAAATCCATTTGAAGTAATACAATCACAAAATTCTATTAAAGTTTTTGTATTTAAAATTCAAATTTGCATGGCATGGAAAAAATGACATGTAAAATGAAAATAGACTAACCACTAAGATTTGAACCTACAACCTTACCACCACCTCTAAGAGGGCAAAAACACCACTATAACCACTTGACCAGTTGCATATTTGGGAAAAGTCTACTGTTTTATTTTATTTGATGTAGAAAACATTACTTGAGCTACTAGAACACAAATTTTAAATTGTTCAAACTAAGTCTGATGGAGAAATGACCAAAATAAAAGTTATAGATCTAGATAAGTTCTTCCACTTTGTTGTTAATGACCTTTTATTTTAAATTATTTAATATACAATCATATTTTGGAATTTAAATTTTGAATTGTTTGAACAAAATTGGATTGATAAAATGTAGATTCATATGAGTTTTACAACTATTGTAGATGACTTTTAATTTAAAATCATTCAAAGTCCAAAAATTTTGTTCAAAGTACTCATCTTTCCAAATTTAAATTTTAAATTGTTCGAACAAAGGATAATGGAGAAAGGCCAAGTTGAAAAGCCTATAGAGGAGGAATCAAAGTAGACCTAAAAGGCCTAACCTTTTGTTCTTTCTGCTCTATCAAAACATTTAATTCCTCAAAAACCACATACTCGTGATATTGTTTTTCTCCTTCTGGATTCATGACAAACTATTGTGGAACCCTTTTTTTGCGTTTAAAACTTTTCATCTAAACCAACACTATGCTGTGAATTTGGACATTTTTTCTTTTATTACCTGTTGAAGTACTACTGCAAAATGGATGATAGTCAGTCCAAATGGTGTTTGATGTGTCAATCCTTGAATGGTGTTTGATGTGTCAATCCTTGAGATATCAAATTGAGTTTAGATGTAATTTTCTTCTCATATCATGTACAGATTCTCTATGCAGATTTCAAAATAGGCGTTGTAATTCTTAATTTTGACACCTTTTTTCAGGTCAAGGCAACTAATGGTGATACTCCCTTGTGCGGTGCTGCTAAGAACAAGATACATGGTTCACAGCTTGACTAGCTGCGAGAGTACAGCGAAGCTGCTATGAAGGGCCCAAGGTTGGGTTTTCCTCCACTATGCATACTGAGAAATGTTAACAAAAACTAAACTACTCTGGAATTGTCTCTGATGGGGAGATTGTTTTCTAGGGTTAAATGTGTTTCATGTATAATTAAAAAGTATGTATTTTCCTTTGCCAGTTCTACTTAGTGACCTATAACTATAAGGATATAATTGGTAACACTTTGGTGGAATTTCAAATCGGTATGCATTGCACTATATTAGGAGAATATATTTACTGATAGTGTAGTAAAAGGGTGCATGATGCTTTTTCATCTGTGAAGTTGTTTCTGAATTCTTCATCTCTTTCAAGTATATATACCAAACCACCGTTTTGTTTCTAAATCATCCTATGTCATGAACACTCAAAGAAGAGCAAATAAGATGTTTACCTGTAGGTTTTCTAGTGATGAGATGATTGTTAATTAGTTGATCAACAACATTTGTGAGAAGGCCACTTTCAATTTATGCAATTGAACCTTACTAGGTTTTCCCTTATAATTCTGTCATGGCGAACATTTATTTATCATATTGCCTTTTCATGGAGAATTTTACATTGATTCTACAAATTAATTTGCAAATCTGCTGGTCTTTACTTTAGATTCTAAATTGTTTACTTTGTCGAGTCCATGTTGTTGTTGCCAAAATAATACAATTTCAGTTTACCTAATGCATATACCAATGTCAATGATTCTTTTCAGGAGCAAGATGGAGTTTGAGTGGAGCGCATGATTGATGGGATGATAAACATCAAGCAACCTTTGCTGAAATGCCACATAGCTTATTACATTTTGATGTTTAAAAAACTAGCTTGTGTGTGTCAGATACCTTATGTGTGTTTCAGTATGTGTGTGTTATAGACTAAGTTTGACATTGGATGGTTTCATTATTAATTTGCATGAACAAAGCATATTTTGGTTTAATAGATACAAATATGCTTCATTCATCATGTATTGTATGGCCAGCAATTATTGTTTGAAACTACCAAACAAACGCGTTGCAATTTGGACAACGGGCATAATCAACTAGCGTTGCAATAGAAGGTTCCACCTATAGCAACCACAATACTTAGTGTGGAAATAGAGATGCCACCTCTAGCAACCATCTATCTGTCGTGGCAATAGATGATTCTACCTATAGCAACCACAATATTTAGTGTGGCAACAGAGATGCCACCTCTAGCAACCAAATATTTATCGTGGCAAAAGAGGGTTACACCTATAGCAACCACAATGGTTAGTGTAGTAATAGAAAGGTCACCTCTAGCAACCAAAGATATAGTGTGGCAATACATGGTCCATCTATTGCAATGCTATTGATGTGTGGCAATAAAGTCTATTGCAACACCTACTGTCGTTGCCAATGTACCTATTGCCACTCTTTGGGTTTGTGGCAACAGATATCTCTAGCAACACCGGCTGTGTTGCAATAGTTTTGCAACACCATGGTGGTTGCTTGTACTATGGCTTGCAACACTTCATGATGTTGCAACAACACTCACTAGTGTTGCAATAGGGGAAAACCTATTGCAACACCAAAAAAGAATCATTGCATAAAGCTATTGCTACGGCATCAGTGGCAATGCCTCCCAACCATTTTTTTATGTTGCAATTTTGTCTATTGCAACCATTTTTAGCATATTGCAACACTTTTTAGGCCGTTGCATCGGGGGGTAAAACCTTGTAGTGCGCTGCTTTGCCCGTGGCAATCGGCAGCGGGCAGGCCACCACTGCGCCACGCTCCTCGTGCCGCGCCTCGGCCGCCGCAGCCACGGGCTCGCCGCAGCCGCGCCTGCCACCGTCTTGGCCAGCTGCCTTCGCCGCCAGTAGCGATCCCGCTGGCGGTGACCTGCGCCGCCGTCGGTCGCGGGGCTCGTGCACGCCACAACTGTGCGCCACGGCGGCCGATCACCCGCCCGGCGCCCGCGCCAATTTGTGGGGCGCCCCTAGCCGACCGTGGTGCACGCCCCTCCGCCGAACACCGTCGTCCTCCTCGCGCCCTTCCTCGGCTTCGCACGCGTCCGGCCTCGCCCCTCCTCTCTGATCGCCCGACGTCGGTGCCCAAGACTAAAGACGATGAGCCTCACCGACACTGTTCCCCAGTCGCGACGCGACCACGACCGGTTGGTCACGAGCAAGCCAAGGCTGCCCCTTGGTGGTCGCAGCCGCACCACCGGCCTCCGGCCGTCTCCACCACGGCTACCCCGCGCTCGTCGCTCCCCATCTCCAGCTGCTAGTAAACCGCTGTCGTGCCTCGTTCCTGCTCCAGCACCCCTGCTGTACCACCGACCGACCAGGCCAGCTAGCCATCTCACTGGAGAGGACCGCCGGTGAGCTACCATGGCCCAAGACCCCACCTTTCGCTCTTCCCGTTGACGTTTGGACTGAGACCGGCCTTTGTGCCGCTATTCCCACTACCGCAGGGAAGCTACGGCCTTGTTATGTTGCCCGTCGGAGCTTCACCACCCTCTGGTCACGCCCAGCCAGCTTCCAGCCCCTGCCGGCCAGTCTTAGCCACTCCCGGCCAGGCCGCAGCCACTCATGGCCACCCACAGCTAGCCGCGGCCTCCCCCAGCTGGCCGGAGCTGGCTGCACCTGGCCAGAGGAGGCTGCAGCGAGCCAGCAGCTGGCCAGGGCTAGCCAGAGGAGGCCACAGCTGACCGGAGGTGGTTACCATGGGCCACGGCTAGCCAGGGCCAAGCCCGGTTGGCCACAGCCCTCCTTCTACCTCCAGCGGCGCCCCACGGAACCTCTGCCGGCTTTCCCTTCTCCCTCGCCAAGGTCTAACCATCAAACTCCACAGACGCCGCCCTCGACGCCGGCAAAGCTCCCGCATTTCCATTTCATATTCTCACATGTCACACTTTATTTACATCATGTCTATCCATGCATGTCTTTGTGCCTTCGCGCCCGATCTATACCTCTTATGCTATGAAAATGTGCTACTCCGCGTGGATGTTGTCTTGTGTTGGGTTCGTGTGCTATGTGGAGTTTGTCTGAGGACCGAGCCTTCGAGCCGGCTGAGAGAGCGATGTGTCCAAATATGCGATCACGTTATGGCCATCACGCCGAACGTGATCTCCCCCTCTCTTCGTATTTAGGTTGACCTCATAGAACCACATAGCGATCCTGTTTCGACCCTAGGACTCGGTCATGATGGACTCGATACAATATTACCCGTACACGGTGAGACCCATGACGACCTAGTCTGGAGGGAGCCGAACTAGGAAACGACCCTCGTGGAACGACGGGTGCCAACTCGCTAGGGTATAGCTTGTGGCCGCGAGTCGCCTCGCCATGACCATTGAGCTAGCTTGTATGCTTACACCACCTAGATCGAAGCATTCCTCGGATCACATGATGACAACCACATCGCTACGAACCCGAGGAGTAGCTTTTGCCGCTTTAGTTGCACGGAGGTCGTGGTGCCCTACGAGTTGGCGTGGACCGCGGAACCGTACGAGACCTCCGTCTCTTTTCTTTCGACCACCATCCTCTGCCATGACGGGTAGGTCGAGAAGAGTGCGGGACCATTATTTTTGCTCTCCTTTGGTTCTTGCTTATCCAGTAAGGCGTGGGTCTACTCTCTTGATTCTTGGTACTTCGATCATTGACTTGCCATGTCACGTAGATCGAAGTGCCATGGAACCAAAGTCCCTTTTTGTTGCACGTTTGTCTTAGTGCATCTAGTGTACCTTGGTCGAGGTACCCTACAAGTGGACTAGGCACTCGTGTTCTCTTTTGTGTCACTCCTATTCGGTGCCTCGCCTTTTGTCGTGGCGTGAGCATTGGAAGGATTGGACCACTGCCCCTCTTTTCTCTGCTTCCCTTCCTCCCCGTTAGCTACTCTATTCGATCCCATCCTTAACTATGACGATTGGATCAAAGACCAGGCTGACTCTTTTACTTAGCAAAGCTATAGTCTATGTCCCATTCTCGGACCCATGCGAGTCGACCCGATCGACCGTTGGAAAACCATCCTCACCAAGGGGCATCCACCGAGACCGCGACATGGACATGCCTAGCTAACTCTCCTCTCTTCCCCTGTTGAGCAACTCTCTTCTTGGCTCCCGATGTTGTTGTGTCGTGCGGGTCGAGAGGACCTACAGCCGCTCCTCTGTTGTTCGTGTTCCAAACACTTTTGCTACCATTGGCTACCATGACAGGTAAGCCAAAGCCAAGTCACAATTCCTCTGTTTTTGATACTCGTTCTTACTTCTTATATAGTAGTTGTGACTTACGGGTTAAAGGCCACAAGGGCCAAACCCTGCTGTTCCTATTTTCCCTTCCCTCCTGCTTGTGATCCTCCGGTCCCTACCAATTTCCATGACGTCGGGATCGGAAGGCCGCAAGTCGTGGTGTTTGCTTAAGTTAAGCTAGGTTCAAGGCCTCTTCTCTTGAAGCCGTACAAGTCGACAATGATCGACCCAGGAGGTACCGACTATTTTGAGGCCTCGATCCGAGCTTATGTGTAACCGACAACCACTTCTATTCATTTTGAGCTCGATGATTGGACACCCTTCGCAAGGGCTAAGTCTTTTGGTGTTTATTTGGAGTATTTGGCTCTTTTTATGTCTTGTTGCCATTTTAGGGAGAATTGGATCTTGGTTAGGGATTGATTGCTCTTTGCCTTGTTTATCGCTATAACAAGGTAGTTACATTGCGATGACGATGGACGGACCAGAGATTCGCTGGAGGAAGGACGCGAAGGGCAACTAGATGTGGACGACTATGGATTGCTATGAACAGGTGCCACGTCCCACCCAACCTCGTAGAATCCTATTAGACACGCAATAAGTAGCAGCTAGTGCTTTGCATTATGCAAATAACTGTGATAGGATACATGGTAGATTGCTTGACGAGCCATTCCGTTGACGCAACCTTCCCCCTGCACACCCGCTGTTAGGCTAGATGCACGTTTACCATGATACTGTTCCAACTACTCATTACGTTGACGCAACCTTTTCCCTGCACACCCGTGTGTGGCTAAGGCACGTGGTGCCGTAAACTGGATAACTAGGTATAACATGGGAGAGATCTTGGCGTGTATCTTGGGTGTGTGGTGAGGGTTGTATCGACTGGGCAGGATCTACGACGAGTCAGGGGACAAGTCTTGCTGGGGGAGTGTGATCTGGGCGCTCCCTATATGAAAGAGTACCTGTGGCGGGTACATGTGATGTGAGTAGATTCCGGGGAGGAGGGACTTTGTGAGGCGAATCCCGGAATAGAGGTGCCGTCGAGACACGGGGCGTTGAGCCCCTCCCCTCTTGTGAAGATATCCTGTCGAGTCCACCTAAGGACTGATTTGGTGTTCCTAGGGTTCATGGGACCTTTTCATGCACACCACTCGTTCCTGATGGGCAGGAAATGACTTGATGACTAGCTGACCCTCTGCCATTACTACTAGGTTGGTAGGTGATAGTGTAGGGAGGTATGGGTGCTGAGACCCACACCCTCCTGAGACAGCAAGGAACCCTTAGGGATCCAGTACCACGTCTCACAGTCTCAGCGTGCCAGTGGATCTCCGGGGTGCCCCAGAGCTGAGTGGTAGGGTGGCATCGGGCCAGTTAGGCGGCGGCTTGGTATTAGCCTAGACGAGGCATCGTCCATGATGGCGATCTTGTGGTTCCAGGTGTACAAGCTCTGCAGAGTTATTAAATCTATACGTATAGCAGTGTCCCCGGTATGGACATTCCCATGAGTACCATACGTTCGTTATAGTGAGAGGTGTCCTTTTCTCTCCCTGGGTATGGTTGGATTCCGGCTTAGGCCGTTGAGGCAAGGAGGAGCGGGAGTCTTCCTTGCCGACTAGAGAATGAGAGTGTGGTGAGATGTGTGGATGTGGTTGTGGATTTGGATGTGGATGGGATGGATGGATGTGTGGATATAATGGGTTAAAACTTGATGAACTATATTTTATTTATATTTATATATGAGCTGCATAGGAAACATATAGCCAACTATAGGTCTTTTGCTCTACCCTTGTATTTCACTTACCACATAGCAAAGCAAAGCATAGGGTGAGAGCCAGTGGCCAGTACAAATCGTACTGATAGAGGTGAACAGGTTTTTGGGACCCGAAGACGACTATGATGACAATGGAACTGGAAGGATTAGGTGGTCTCATCCCTACACTCAAGTTTAGTTAAGGAGATCAAGTCTACGCCCGCTGATACTCTATCCCAACTTTAATGATTCCCCGTGAAGGAGGAGCCTTCACCCACTATGGCACTACGTCTACTTTGATATTGACTCGCGTGCGTTTATCGCTAGGATACGATGTACCTAGGCGTGTTACAAGTGTTGTAATACTTTGTAATTATATATTTTGTGATGTATGAACTGTGGCATCAACTGTATTTGATGTACTCTGTGGATTTCCCTTCGAGGAAATCACGGGTCGTTTCAACTAAGTACCAATTCTCTTGTCAACAATGTGAAGAAATGAATGAAAATGGAAAGTGAAGTGTAGGATAGCGGTTTAATATTAACGAAATTCCACTTATATATGAAATCTTATTTGAACATAGGCAATACTTGAAAAGTCACGTAAATGAGGCACTTGGAGGCCACCCAAGCAAGTGGGGCCAGGATAGCCACTTGGGGACATCGGCCGACCCAACCCTTGGTCGGCCAATGGTCCACTTTGGCCTCCACGTCACCAATCCCCATCCAAGGCCAGATGGCACATCTAGGAGCACTCCCCACAGTTGGTTGGTGTCGGTTTGATCCAAGGGTCGACAATGAGCCCCGGTGGATCACCAGGCCCACCGTCATACACCCAGGAGGCCCCAACCGCCATCAAACCGACTTTGGATAGGCGACAACCCACTTACCTGCCACTCCACCGCCATCAGAAGGCCATCCATCACTGTTGGATGGAAAGGCAGTGGAATGGAGGGTCGGCCGAGGGCCAAGTAGGTGAGCCGACCCCCAAACCGCCTCTTTGCCACCTCTTGCACCTCTAAGTACCCCCATGCCTCCATGAGCCTATAAAAGGCCTTGCTCGGTGCATTGGAGAAATGGACACTCGAAGATACACTCATAGTAGCATTCCAAGCGTGAAGCTCAGTAAGCATAGAAGTAGTAGCTAGCTTGTAGCAAGGAGAGTAGAGAGGAGCTCCTAGGAGTCTAGGAGAGTCTTCTGGTCTGGTATAGCCTCTTTTTCTCCTGTAATCTTTAGCATTACTTTATTAGTACTTTACTTAGTTCAGTACTTGATTTAATGATTGTTGTGCTTTGCTTGAGTCTTATCCTTATTATACTTATCATTAGGATCTTGAGCTTAGCATAGTAACCATAGTTATCTTAGTGTAGTGTGATCCTCTTTAGTGTTCGTCCTACCGTCTAAATAAGGTGTCTCGGCCCCATTTCATCGAAGCTCAGGCTGAGATAGTAAGTCACTAGAATAAGCACGGTGCTTTAGCTATTGCTTACCTGTAGGTGCGCCTAGACCCCGGATAGTTGTGGTAGGTGGCAGATGGTGACAGCCCTGTCCATCCTTTGTATTCCACCACGTTAGGTCTAGAGATACGTAGGGCCCCGTTGTGTAAAGTGTCTAGGTTGAATCCTGCAATGTGTACGCTCACAACATGAAGGATCATCACACTAGTACTAGTTAGCTCTGTTTACTATAAGATTATACCGGCTACTCTTATGCTCAGCTACTCTACACATCTAGCTACGCTTTGCCCGAGTGATCCCAGTTATCCTATGAATAGTTTAGTTATCTATCTTAGATTAGTTACCTATTACCAGTTATCATCAACTATATACCTTTGCTAGGCCTGCCTAGTTACATAAGGTAACCACACTACCTAGCCTCCTTTGGGGAAATATAAATCGACACTTGGTACTCACCAAGGGAGTGCTACATGATAGTTCTGTGCGCTTGCAGAATTCCTATTCTGTTCATGGAGTTAGAAGTACCAACAAGCATTTCTAGCACCATTACCAAGGACTAGGATTTATCTCTATCTTTGGTAATCACATTAAGAACTCTCAACAGCGGCCGTATGGGTTGACCCGGTCCTCGACCTGGTGCTTTCCTCTGGTATCGTAGAAAGTGAATTTCCCGGACCTCCCTGATCTGGACCATGTTGACGATGGGCGTGGGATTATCGGCCTTGTCTATGTCTAATAAGTATAGATCTGAAACATGGTCGCGCTCAGCGGGATCCATGAACAATGTGAGATGCCATTCATGTACTCGGAAGCCGTGTTCACCAACCCGTAATGGAAGGCATTGGGTTGCTGCTCTGTTAGGGTTTCGTAATCCTCCAACCTCAGGCTGGTAGCAGGAGCTAATCGGTAATGGACCTTACGTCCTTTAGGAGTTGCGTGATCACCAGATTTAGATCTAGGCGCCTCTGGCGGATAGCCCGAGCAGATCGCTCGGCCTGGTGGTGACAGATGGGACCGTAGCCGTCCTTGGCGGATCGATCTCTGATCGAATCTACCAAGATTAGGGTTTCAGCCAGGCCAGTGGTGACCCGATCGATGGACTCAACCAGGTCAGAGCTATCGAATCACTTCTTTTGATAGCGAGGAAGCAAGCGACGAGTCGCCAGAGGAGACGACCCCGAGATAGATCTTGAAATCGGGTCCGCCGGTGCTGGTGTAGATTCAGTTGGCGCAGGAGGAGCCTGCACTGCCTCCATGATCTCAGCGGCACCGTTGACACCGGTAGTCCAAGTGAACGTCCCGATCATGAACGTCTGGCCTGCTGGCGGGACCACGGAAGCAGGGAAGATGACCATCTGGCTCGCCACGGGATCTGCACGCACACCCCCTGGCATGCCACTGTCGACGAGATGTAGTCGGCAGTCTACCGAGGGGTATGCCCACGGTAGTAAATTAATTAGTGGAGGTGCGCAAGACAACGAACTAGATGGTGACGCAAGACGAACACGAGGACTTATCCAGGTTCGGGCCGCTTGAGCAGTGTAATACCCTAAGTCCTATGCCTATGTAGATTGCATTAATTGTGTATGAGATGAAACGAGGGGGTCCTTGCCCGCCTTACATAGTAGGGGGCAAGGTTACAGATCTGAGAATCGAGTTCCCATCGGTTACAGCTGCTCGTATCCGCGATGGATACGATATCTATCCTAACCGACTAGGTTTCCTTGATCAGCAAGTTGATCTTGTATTCTTGCATGTCACGCTGACCAGTTGGGTGGTCCACGCGACCTGACCTGATCAGCAGGGCCACCTCCTCTGGCCCGGCCCATGACCAGTCATAAGAGTATACGGGTCTATCCCCCCACAATCGGTATCTAGAAAATAAAAATATAATAAATAAATAAATAACATAAAGAAAAGAGAGCAACTGAGCAAGTCCTTCATTAGATCGAGACAATTCGTGTGGTAACACTGATAGAGTGAGGCATACATGGAGGTGAAATCCTGAAATAGGGATGCTAGCGCCCGGACGTCCGGACGGACGAGCGTGCTGCCCTCCGTCCCCCCGCGCGCACCTGCATCCCGCGACCCCCAAGGAAAACCGCCCGCTCTTTCTCCACTCCCCACGCAAGCGCTCGCCCTTCCTCCGCTCCCCGCGTAAGGAACCCGCCTCCGCCCCTATGTGCACAGGATCCACCTGCCCCCAACCTCATCGGCCCCTAGCACCTCCGCCCGTCTGCCAACTCGCCCCCATAGCCTGCCAATTAGCTGCAACAATAGGGGGAAGCTATTTACCATTGAAAAGAACAAACTAATGCAACAAAATAAAGATATGAACCGCAACATTCAAAAACATCCACTACAATATTGGGGAAACAAACGAAAAAACAACTGTTGCAACATCTCACGCACTACTACTGCAATATTAGAAAACGCCTATTGCAACAACCCAAAAAAGTAACAATGCAACATTCTAAAATCATCTGTTGCAACATTAAAAAAGAACCGTTGCAACATGGTGAGATCTGAGCCCCCGAGAGCCCGCCGGAACCCTAGCCACCACCACATCCCATAGATCTAGAGGGAAGAGGAGGAGGAGAAGTCTCTAAATGATTCCCTGCCACCTACCTCGTCGGAGCCGCGCCATCGTCCTCCCTCCGGATGCATAGGGATAAGAGAGCGGGGGAGAGAGAGTAAGGAGGGAGGAGGCGCGCTCTCCTCGCCGGAAGCCGCTGCCGTTCGGTGGCATAGGTCGCTGTGCGGGGAGCGAGGTAGGGAGAAAGAGAGGGAGGGCGGCTCGACGGCAGTCGCTGCATAGAGAGCGCGCATGGGGCGGCGTGCGGCACGAGAAGCGCGCGGCGGCGGTGGCAGGGTGGCGGGGGGCACTAGCAGGCTCGCGTGGTGGGAATGGGGAGGGGGGTCGCGGGCCGCGCCTAGGAGGAGGGGGGTCACAGGCCACGATTAGGATGCGGAGGGATGCGGGAGGCGGAGTCAGGTGGCGTAGAGTACGGCACCTGTCCGGCTCGTGCGCCGGACGTTTTAACGCCATCATTACCGATCCTGAAAATATCGCTTCCCTAAACACTAGCAATGGCGGCCGCGAACCTGCTCTCGCGCTCCCTTCTCCCCACCGCAAACCCTACCCAAACGAGCCACCCGGACCGCCGGAGCCCCGCCGCCGTCTCCTTCCCTCGCCGCCATGGCCGCCTGTCCTCCGTGCGCGCCTCGGTCTCCACGGTCTCCCCGTCCCTACCGCCACAGCCCGCGGCGGCGGCGGCGGCGGCCGGGGTGCCGAAGCACTGCTTCAAGCGCGGCGCCGATGGCTACCTATACTGCGAGGGAGTGAGGGTGGAGGACGCGATGGCGGCTGCCGAGCGCAGCCCCTTCTATCTCTACAGCAAGCCTCAGATCCTCCGCAACTTCGCCGCCTACCGCGACGCTCTCCAGGGGCTCCGCTCCATCGTCGGGTATGCCGTGAAGGCCAACAACAACCTCCCCGTGCTACGCGTCCTGCGTGAGCTTGGCTGCGGCGCCGTCCTCGTCAGTGGCAACGAGCTCCGACTCGCTCTCCAGGCGGGATTCGACCCCGCTAGGTGCAGCTCTTGTTCCTGATTTTTACTTCCTGGGATGGACTGGTGTCATCGAGTATTGTGTCTACACTTTCTGCTGCTGTTGTTTATTGTTTTAATTTTGGATGGATTAGAATAGATTATGTTGGATTAGAACAGCACGTGACCAAAACTGTAGTATGATGAAGGCCAGCTCTAATGCCAAGTTCGGTTACTAGTATTCTATTTAGTCTGTATGCATAACTCAGGGTCCTAACTGCGGGACAGAAGATTGTTGGCTGTTATTCTCCATTGGCTCAGCAGCCTGCTGGTTGACCTATGCATCGTCCGACAGCCTCCTAAAGATCTCTTCCCTGGTAGCCGCAACCTTCCTTATTGTTCCTCCCTTGCACAACGGTTCCCATTTCTGTAAAAAAACGAGAGTAGCTTGTATATTACTTCTGTTGTATATATCACCTTTCACTTTAAGGTAGCCTTTTCAGGAGATGTAGTCCAGCAGATAGCAGCAGAACAATGCAATGTAGCTACCAGCAACAGCAACAGCAACTTGTCCAGTTTCAACTTCTATGACAGAACAGAAGTACACGATTAACAAATATACACCAGAAGACATGTAGACAAGTCTCACATCTCAAATAACAAATCACTGAATAAGAAGTTATAGCTAGAAATACATAAGTTCAACATAGGAAGATAGCAGTACTTAAGTTCTATTACATAACAAACATATATAGTCTCAAATTTATTAAGTTATATAAAGGGGAGTGCAGGTTGAAGTTCAAGCTGCTGCTTCATCCACAACTGCTTTTATTCTTTCCCACAATAGCAGCATCGTCAACTCATCATTCATCAAGATAGGGACCAGCAAAACCAAAAGAATGAAAAGATACGGATTGTAACTCAGGTTCATCAAGGAACAGATTAGCCACTTCAAGAAGACCTACACTACTGAGAGAATCAAAGGAATCTACTGAAACATCCCAAATCCTTGTCTCTCCTCTGTTTTATGCATCAGCTCTTGAGAGATGCCTTAGATTTGAGTGCACAAAGACCAAATCCTCATCACGTTCTGCAGTTAAGGCATTTCTTTTAATACTATTGAGAAAACTGTAAGTACTCTAGCTTTCACAGCAAGAAGATGAGGCTGGTTGGTAAATTTGATGGCCAAACTCATCAATAAAGGCACAGACTGTCCATGGTTTGTCCAAGTCTGGAGCTGAGTTAAAGAACCTTTAACTTAATTCAACTAACAACTCAAATACAAGAACTTTGGACTTGAAATTGCCACTTTTACATGCATGAGCATAGGGTTGAAGAATTTGCTTTTGATCTAACTTACATATATGTCCTCAACAAAACATGAATCTTGAAGGAGCCAGGAGATTCCAAAATGCTAGTTAAGCTATCTAAGGGGCCTTCAGGTTTTTTAGCAGAACTTGTGTATGCAAGTACTGTGGTAGATTCATTTTTGTTTGTGCAAAAAGGGAAGACCTGATTATTTTTTCTATGAAAGAATAAATAATGTTATATGGACTATTAGCCCAAGCAAAAAAAAAAAAAATCACATGATGATATTATTGGTTATTGCAGATAGTGTTGTTTTAATATACTCGAGGATTTTTTCGCTTGCCATTGGTCTTGCAAACCCTTTGGCTGTAATGCTTATTGTTTCTCCAGTTGATGGCATTTTTTCCGAATAGAAAGTAACTATATTCGATTTCTATTTTGAAAATCAGGTGTATATTTAACGGAAATGGGAAGACACTCGAAGATCTTAAATTAGCTGCTGAGAGTGGAGTATTTGTAAATGTTGATAGCGAATTTGATTTGGAGAATATTGTCAGAGCTGCAAGAGCTACTGCAAAGAAAGTGCCTGTTTTGCTTAGAATAAATCCAGATGTGGATCCTCAGGTACGGTTACCCTCTAGTACGCCCCAAAAAGCACGTGCATGTGTACACATGTGGCCAATGAGAGTATTTGGTTTATTTTATTGCCCTTTATATTATCCCTTATTGGAATTTGGCTAGCTCTTGCTTATTTTGGTCATGCCATCCTTTCCACAGGACATGGCATGGTGCAGATGTATGGTCAAGCATGGCTTTGTTGTAGTAGTTGGTAGTTGGTAGAAGGGTCGGTATGCCCTTGTAGTGGGTTTACATCACCTTGTACTACTACTATATAGAGCATGTATGGCCTTATAGTGGGTGTACAACACTTTGCACCACTACAGGACATCCTCTGTTCAGTCAGCAGTAGCACTATGTTCGTGCTCTCTTCTCAGCTATCCAGTCCAATTTTGTGTGTGTGAAAGACTGCGGCAAGCACCTGGCTGCCGGCTAACATCCTTTGTATTGTTTTGAGTGGGATACCTTTTATTGATTTAACTGTGCTTGTTAGCAATGAATTATTGCCTTCTGTTTCCTGAATTACTTGAATGTCTTGTGGACAACTGCCACCTCTGTTATGATCACTCTTCCCTTCCTATCTGAACTTTTTCCTTTAACAGACTATATAACTCCTTTGTGCCTTTCACCTTTGAGCAACCAATGCCACAAAGCCTTTTATCCCAAGCAAGTTGGGGTAGGCTAGAGATAAAACCCAATAAGGGCTACCGGAAGAGGATAGAAGAGTAAACAGGATATTAGTAATGGTAGTGATGATTAAAGAAGAGTAAATGTTAGAATAGTTTTGGAGTTCACACCTATATAAGATATCTTGATATGCCAAAGTAGTGGTGCTTGGACTTTTTATCGTGACAAAGCAACTTTTATTCAATAGGTACATCCGTATGTTGCCACGGGGAAATAAAACGCCCAAATTCGGGATCCGCAATGAGAAACTGCAATGGTTTTTGGACTCTATCAAGTCATGCCCGAATGAAATCAAACTCGTTGGCGTTCATTGCCATCTGGGATCTACCATTACAAAGGTAATGTCTTGTTCTCTTTATAGTTTTATGTTTAGAATTTGTCGAACTGAGCTTGCCTGCAGCCGTTTTTTTTTTCTTCTTAATGCAATGATACACAGCTCGTGTATTCATCTATTCGAGGAAATAAAAAGCTTGCCTGCAGTGGTAAATTGTACTCTTTTCCTGCCTAATGGCAACATCTTTTGTCCCAGCAAACAATGACCATGTTGCACTGTGTCACCTGTAGTCAGTAAATGCACCCTGTTTTAGGATGATTGCTTCACTTTAAAACTGGGAAGTACTAGTGTTTTACTGCCTGCAGACCACATTTCCACCTTGCTATCTTGTTGTTCCATGGTGAAATGCTAATTTTGTCAATTCCAGATTACTGAAGTTGCTATTGTCTTATAGTGAATTTTAATTTTTTTGGTTAATACAAAGTTCTTCCAGAGCTTCGTTGGTGTATTCTGCATGAACTATCTTGTTCATTGTGAGGCAATCATGGAATTTGCAGCACGTGTGGACTGCAGAGATATATGATTTGATGAATTAGTATATCAATATAAAAAATAAGGCTTCTTTTTGTTTGTAAGCTGAGGATGACCATGTAATGGCTCAATTATTTTGAAATTAAGATGCATATTTAACTGAATTAAGAGGTACTCCCTCTGCCCCAAAATAAGTGTCATTCTCACTTCCCGAGAAGTTAACTTTGACCAAATATATATATAAGAACATACTAATATTTATGGTTCATAATTAGTGTCATTAAATGAATCGTTGAATATATTTTTATAATAAACTTATTTAGAGATATAAATGTTGCTGATATTTCTAAAAACCTAGTCAAAGTTAAGAAAGTTTGGCCAACACACATCCCATAGTGACACTTATTTTAGGACGGATTGAGTAGATCCTTCCATCCTTCCATGTACTACGCATATCCTCATTATAGTAAATATCATTTCAATTATTTTGCTTAAAATGATCTGATACTGATTAGGGCTTTCATCTTTTTGTCATAAAGACCCAAAAAATACTCACGCAGAACATTTGCGTTACTCTTTGCTTACATGGATTTATTCTTTGCAGAATAGCTGTTTCTTAGTAGATGTATCTAAAGTGTTCTTCCATTTTTTTAGGTTGATATATTCAGAGATGCTGCAGTTCTTATGGTGAATTATGTTGATGAAATTCGATCACAAGGTTTTAAGTTGGAGTACCTGAATATTGGAGGTGGTTTGGGAATAGATTACCATCATACCGATGCAGTCTTACCTACACCTATGGATCTCATCAATACTGTAAGCTCAGCATCCTTACCATGTTTCTGATTCATATCTTGCATGCATGCATCTTTAAAATATCAGTTTTTCTTGTTGTGATACCGAATGTTAGCTTATGCAGTTATGGCTTGATTCATTGTGCTTATTCTATTTATTTTGTTGCAGGTGCGAGAATTAGTTCTCTCTCGAGATCTTACTCTTATTATTGAACCTGGAAGATCCTTGATTGCTAATACTTGCTGCTTCGTCAATAGAGTGACTGGTGTAAAATCTAATGGTAAAAAGAATTTCATTGTTGTTGATGGCAGCATGGCAGAACTCATCAGACCTAGTCTGTATGGAGCATACCAGGTTTGTTTAGAGATTTAATCAATGATAATGAGTGTTACTACTATGTTCTCGAGGCAGTTTCTTTTCCATCTGTAGAACCTTAATGGTTCCAATCGGTAGCTTTGGTTGTGTATCCAAGATGGTAACCACTTTGGCATGGTGATTGTCTTGAAAAGGTAGATTAATTTAATGCATGGAAATTTTGAATATTGCCTTGTATCTGACAGTTTAAAATGCTAATTTTTACAAATACATATTGGTAATTTACTGGTGAAGGGTCAGTAAGTTCAACTGCATACCTATGTTCTCAGCATCACCTAGACACCACACAGTAGATTAACATTTAGGTAATGTGCTGGAGTAGATGATTTAGTTTTGGAATGATGCGATACTGCTACATCTCATTCTTGCCATAGATTTATTTTATGATTGTTGTTTCCACTGCTGATTCTCTTCTAGGCGGGTACTTACTCAACTATGTGTCACTCATGGATTGCATCAACTTAATGTAGCACTATGATTGCAGCAAGCAACTTGAAGCATTTATGTTTAGGTTTCATTTTTTTTCATTGAAATGCATAGAAAATTATGTTAACTGCATAAACAAAAATGTCATGCGAAGAAAGTTATTTTAGTTCTTGAATCTTGTTACTCGTGTGGCAGCATATCGAACTGGTTTCTCCTCCCACTCCTGGTGCGAAGTAGCGACCTTCGATATTGTTGGACCAGTTTGCGAGTCCGCTGGATTTCCTTGGAAAAGACAGGGAACTTCCAACTCCTGATGAGGTCTTTTTCAAAGCCGTTATATTTTATTTGATGATTAGCGTCTCCTTTGTTTCCTTCTGACATATTGTCCTTGTAGGGATCTGGACTGGTTGTTCATGACGCAGGTGCCTACTGCATGAGCATGGCTTCCACCTACAACCTGAAGTTGAGGCCGCCGGAGTACTGGGTATAAACTACAATTCATATTTTGGTTCCTAGGTGGGCTGGCGCCCTCGTTAGCTAGAATATCATGTTGCAATATTTCAAAAAAAAAAAAAAAAAAAACATTCGTACCGTTCCCCATTTGTTGCCTCTTTTATTTTTATCAGTTTTCTTCATTAGTCATTTAGCCAATATGGTTTATTGTTTGCTTTGCAGGTGGAAGAGGATGGTTCTATCGTTAAGATCAGGCATGAAGAGAAGCTTGATGACTACATGAAGTCCTTCGATGGTCTTCCAAAACCGGTTATACTAGGTTTCTATTGCTGATCCACAAGACATCTTGGTATTGACCAAGGTGATAGGCTCCACCTTCCATGTGACTGGATGTTTGATTTAGTTCCCCTGGCGTATAAATAAGGGAAAATTAGGGATATATTCGGTTGGAGTGGAATATTTGCACACGGATTTTTGTGGCACATTTGGTTTGGTAATTGTAAATTGGAAGTGAGGGTTTGTTTATAGAGTTAAAAGGCCCTGTTTAGAGAGAGCATTTTTCATGTTTGTATGTTTTTCCAATAAAATTGATTCTTGTGACAATTTTGCATTATCCCTCTAAAATTTCTGTGCTCTAAAATAGTTTTTAGAAAAGTTTTTTGTGTTTTGTGGGAGTAGGAGTTCTAGTTGGAAGAGGAACTACAGTTGAGAGGTGAATTCCAATCAGTCAATTCCAATGAGATGGGCGTCAATGGCGTCTTTTGGTTATGGGTTAGGCGTCAATGGTGTCATTTGGGCGAGGGCCTGTTTGGTGTGGCTTCTCTAGCTTTGTGGCCCCGGGTGGAGTCAATCCAAAGAGTAAAATGCACTCGCCTTTCCTAAACTTGCACGGATGTGTCATTTCGGTCTTCCCACTTTTTTTTTTGATTTCTAGGTGTCTAAACTTATTTCGGATCTCATCAATGGTCCAAATGGGTGCTCGCCTGACCCGTTAGCCTTCCTTTCCTCACCTTCCGGCTCTCGTTGGGGAGACAAAACAACACCACCGGCGTAGGCGTCCTTTGAGCCGGTTGAGCCGTCGGCGAGGTTGACCACGAACTACAGTTGTCGGAGAGCACCTGAAGCGCAGCCTCGAGGTGCACGACAGTGACCGCATCCTTCCGAGCCGGCTTGACCGGTCCGCCCCTATGTCTGGACCCACCAGAGCAGCTGGAGATCAATGGCCATGACCGCAGTAGGAGGAATTAAGCCCTGACCTCACTGACCGCATCCTTTCGAGCCGGCTCGATTGGTCTGCCCCTATGCCTAGACCCACCAGAGTAGCTGGAGATAAATGGCCATGACCGCAGTAGGAGGAACTAAGCCCTGACCTCACTCGTCGAAGGACGTCGGGGGAATATCTTGTTTCAGACACCTGCATGTTGTGTGTGACTGCATCCTTCCGAGCCGGCTCGACCGGTCCGTCCCTATGCCTGGACCCAACAGAGCAGCTGGAGATCAATGGCCATGACCGCAGTAGGAGAAACTAAGCCCTGACCTCACTCGTCGAAGGACGTCGGGGGAATATCTGGTTGCAGACGCCTGCATGTCGCGTGGCGCACCGAGCTGGAGGCCGTGCCCATCCAAGCTGCCACGCTACTGCGAGGAGGAGCGTCCTCGGCTAGATTCGGTGACCAAACTTCACCCACGACAGTTGCCGTCGCCGGTGAGGAAACAGGATCAGGCGGTGTAGACTGGAGAAGGTACTTGCGGCCGCGTCACGTGCCGCTGCTCTGTGGTTGACGAGGTCGATGAGCGTCGCGGAGAGCGCCTCAACATTGGTCTGGACCTAGTCGGCCTCTGCACGCACGTGATAGCGATAGCCCGCGCCTCGGCCTCAATGTGCTATGCCTAGTTAGTGAGGGCGCGCACCTCGCCCTCTCACTCGGCGCGCGCCTTGGTGCCGGCAACGGAGACCACCCGGAGCTCGTGTTGTGCCACGATGAACCGCTGTTGGAGCACAACGTGGGGCTCCCGGTGCTCGGCCGAGGAGGGGCGGGCTGGGATTGTGAAGCTTATGACGTGGGTCCTGTCGTCGGGTGGCCATCGGGGCACGAGGCAGCGGAGAAGGCTCTTGCGGGCGCATAACATGCCGCCCCTATGTGGCGCGGCACCGCCTGCTGCTGCAGAGGAAGGCACTGGTGGTGGTGGCGGTGCGACCGCGCGCGCAGTGCATCGTGGCGGACCCGTGGGCGTCGGTGCACGCGTGTACAAGCCTGGGAAGGGGCAGGGACGCGATGAGGTGTGCCGCAGTGGGGCAAGTCGCGAGGAGCAGCGGTGGGCAGGGCGGGTGGAAACAGGTGGGCCCCACAAGATAGATTCCGGGTGAGTCAGCACGCCACGTAGGATAACGGATCAGGTGCGCATCCGTATCCATTTGGATCACTAGCGAGACCTGAAACAAGTTTAGGGACCCAGAAATCAGAAATAAGAGTTTAGAACCTGAATGACACATCGGTCCAAGTTTGGAGACCGCCGGTGTATTTTACTCCAATCCAAATGGTCAAGCACTTTGGATAGCAACGCACGGAGTCGTGAAAAACAAGTTTCGCTTGAATGGCCCTAGCTTCGGCCATGGAGTGTGTGTGGAGGAGTCGCATCAAACAAGTCCTAAGAATTGTGGTTTTAACAAAATATGAATATGAATGTATCATTTGATTATGTTAATTATGCGTTTTTTTTTACAACAAACGCTTTTATTTCAGCAGCATGAGGCTGCGATGAACCTTACACTGTGTAGATTTACAGCAATCAGTGCTTCCAACAGAAGGCACCGGTGACTATGACTAATATTAGAGCACATAGGCTGAAAGGATTCATTCATAGAAGAAGATTCAGAGAGAGCCTGTCTAGCTAATGAATCAGCCATGGTATCAAGAGACCTAT
The DNA here is from genome assembly GCA_015844335.1 of Chrysopogon serrulatus. Lineage (NCBI taxonomy): Eukaryota > Viridiplantae > Streptophyta > Magnoliopsida > Poales > Poaceae > Chrysopogon > Chrysopogon serrulatus. The sequence goes on from JADLZL010005300.1 coordinate 51,878, forward strand.
TGATCTTGAAGATCATTGCTCGACAACGAGTGGCATAGTTGGCGAAGAGCTAGGTGAAAGGCTTCATTCTCCAGTCCGGTGGATGGTTTTGATCATTGGCATTCAGAAATTGAACCAAGAGGTTGCAGTCAGACAGGAATGTAACATCTGTGAAGTTCAGGTTGTCTGCCACCATTGCAGCTAATGCAAGAGCTGCAGCCTCAGCCATGATGACCGAGTGAGCTCCGGACATTAGCGCCTTGATGTAGATTGTCTGTGTGGCAGAACCGAGCAATTTATATAGGATTAAGCATCACTGTCCCTGTTAAAAACGTTGAAACATGGACACCGCTTCCTATACAAATACGATAGTACGCCGAGTGTCACGATGGACCTCGATAATCAACTTACATCCAGGATCACATGATTATACAGAGTTTAAAGCGGAAAATAATTACACACTGGGTTCCATTTAGTTACAAACCGGTTCAAATATATTACATAAAAGCATTCTTCATTCTCAAATACAATACCATAAGTTTGATTCATAACACCAGTTTTATTCAAACCTCCGCTACAGCATGGTGAAAAGAGTATATAAGGTATGGCCATGCCCGTTGGCCTACTCATCAGTGTCATCCACAGGACTAAAGCACGTAATGCAATAGCCTTCAAAGTGTCACCTACAACAATGGGATCTGGTTCGGGCCCTCGGCGTCGAGTAAAAGCCCTACTCCAGTCGGCCTTGGCCTTTTGCGTTGGATTGATGATCTCGATTGTGTGTCGTTGGTCCGTTACAAAGAGGGTGCTCGGCTCCTTTTTATGAGAGGAAAAAAGAGCCGAGGCGAGGTTTCTAGTCCTAGTCGGACTTGTAAAAAGGTGTCCTGCTCTTATTACGGACGTCACTTTCTATCTGCGACTAGGATGATCCGCGTTCTACTCGGATCCGGTCTTCTTGTTCTTTGTCCCTACGGATGCCGTCTTGATGAGTACTGGCACGCCCTGCACCGACAAGCCCCCCGAGCATTTCAAAGTAGAACTCGAGGAGCTCTTTGCTTCCGGGCGTGATGCTTTGAAGTGATCAAGCCGAGCATTTCTCTCTTGCCTTCTTGTGCGCCCCGTAGGTGCACTCGTTGAGTGTAGCCCCCGAGCCTCTTGCTATTTATTTATAAGTAGCTGGAGGGTCTTTGAAAAAGAAAAAAGTTGAGGGTGTACGCCCTGTAGCCCCCGAGCCTTTGTCTGAGTTGTTTTCGTATAAAAAAAGAAATCGGGCAATGGCTTTTGAGTCTTCTCATGCGAGAGTTCTTGTGTCTTGTAATTCTTCCGCTGCGGCCCCCGAGCCTTTGTCCGAGTTGTTTTCGTATAAAAAAGAAGTCGGGCAATGGTTTTTGAGTCTTCCCCGCGAGTTCTTGTGTCTTGTAATTCTTCCGCTGCAGCCCCCCGAGATTTAGGCTGCAGCCCCCGAGCTTGTCTGAGTTATTTTTCTTTTTGTAATCTTTTTCGTTGCAGCCCCCGAGCCTTTGGCTGGCTGCAGCCCCTGATTTTCTCCGAGTTCTTCTTGAGAAACGGACAAGTGCTCGTGACCTCGCTTTTCTTGTCCTTTGTGTCGGCTTTTATTGTTGGGCGTTGGCGGTGGTGACTTTGAAAGCTTTTTCTTGTCTTTGGATATGCTTGGAATATCTTGTTGCTCGCTTTTCTTGCTCTTCCTTTTTTTTTTGTACTTTGTTAGAAGCTTGTCTTTGTGAGCTTGGTCCATGTGCACCGGTCCTGTCCTATAAATTGCGTCCCTCCTTACATTTGCTTTTCGGGTTCTCGTAGTGTGTATTTCTTCATTCTGGCGAAGATGATAGTGTGTGAGGTTGAGCAGCCCCCGGGCTTCTTTCTTGTTCTTCCAGTATGGTCTATTTAGTGGGTAGAAGAATTCTTGAGATAGGGATTAGAGGCAGACTAATCCCGGAGTAGCATTGTGATTGGAGGCTCGTTCTGGTAGGTAGAAGAAGTCTTGAGATGTGCCTTATGCTGGGTCATTTTGCACTCTTAGTTCTTCTTTTCCACTCTGCCAGACATATGCTCTGCGTGGGAAGGTTGCCGATCCACACAGTCCTCTAGCTGTGCGGTGCAAAGCAGCGACCGGCCAACGCAGAGCTGGAGCCCTCTTGTTCACATGGGGTCCGATTCAACTTGTGGCTGGAGAGGCCTGATGTGATGCTTGAGAAGTCAGTGCTACTTTTGGCGATCTTAGATGCACTGTGTTGGTGTATCTAGGTTGCTTTGGATCCGCTTTCGGCCCGGATTGTCTCGAGAGGTAACTGGGTCGGCAATGGCTATCACCTTGGTTGTCTGGGGGTTCTGCGTAATTGTTTTCTATGGCAGAATTCTACTGGGTTCCTTGTAGCTGTTGCTTTGGTTTTCTTCTGAATTCGATGGGTCTTGTAAGACTTGTAACCTTGTATCCTGTCATATTGAAAGAATATATGATCCTGTAATGACCCGAGTTGTTTCTCATAATGCTGGTTGTCTTGTCTGTGTGGATGTATGCTTCTAGACTGATCCGAGTTGTTTTATCTTGTGTAGCTGATTGTATGCCTTCGTGCCGACTTGTTATTTGTTGATAATGTGGAATGTCCTCTCGATTCGACTTCTTTTTGAGAGGTATCGTCTTCAGCCGTCTTCTTGTGAGATATTTGGCTGATAATTGACCATGTCTGCCTTTCTTTGTAACGGTAATAATTTTTACCGTTGTGTCTAACGGGATAAGGGCCGTTACCCCATGACTTAAGGGTTTACTGGGCCCTTCCTATTTTTGGGCATTGTATCCGTTGGCTTTTTACCATTGCTCCTTAAGTGGGCCTCTTAAGCTTATCCTTATAAATTACGGTCTTTTACTGTTTCTTGCTTTACCTTGCCTTTGTTCTCCGAAACCCTAGCTTTTTAGCGAGAGAATCCCCAATCTGATCCTCATCCTTGAGTTGGTTCCGAGCTTACTACTTAGCTTAGTTGCTTGATTCGTTGTATGGGAAGGAAGAAATTGGCTTAAATCGGTGGTTGATAAGCCGGTTCTTGAGGTGGAGGTTGACGGGCGGCTGAACCCTGAGTTTGCCGATATGAAGGCGATCGCGAAGAGCTTTCCTCCTCCGACTACTCAAGAGAAGCACTTGGTTGAGTTGGAGGAGCTGGGGATGATCCAGCCTAAGGCATTCTCGAATTTGGATTGCTCCCCGGTGAGCACCGAGTTCTGTTCCTCGCCCGAGGGGAGATTGTTCTTTTTGTTTCTTTTGTTCGAGCTGGACTCGTCTTCCGGCTTGTGCTTTTCTTCATCGTTTCCTTCGCTACTTTTTACGTCTCTCTTCATGATCGACCCCGAATGGGATTCTTCACCTCTCTGTCTTTGTTCACTTTTTGTGAGACTTTTCTTGGAATTCCCCTTCCTTGAATCTCTTCCGTTTCCTCTTTCGTCTCAAGCCACAACCCGGAATGAATCCTCCATACCCTTGGTGGATGTGGAATTCAGTTCCGTCGGGCGCAAGTCGCCTCATTATTTCGATTATGATCTTGTTGATTTCATCCAAGGATTGGCGATCCGAGTGGTTCTATCTTTGGCAACCTTGGGGGTGGAGTTGGTATTCCAAAGCACTTCAGACTTACTCGGGTACCCGCTTTTTGTAGTTAATGAGCGGTGGGAAAAGATCAACTCACCCCTGCCGAGTACAATCTTCTTCACCATTTGTTTGATCGGATAAGCTACTTGAAACAACATGGCTTGTCTGGTTTTGCCATAGTGGCGAGCTACCTTCGCCGCCGAGTGCAGCCATTGAAGGCGCGAGAGCACTACGGCTTTGAGTACTCGGGTGCTGAAGACCCTTCTCGGATGGTGACGACTTCCGAGTTGTCCAATGATGAAGTGCTTATGCGTCTTCAGAAGATTCTGAAAGGTGCAACGGTGGTTCCGATGATTGGGTTTGAGTACTCGGCGGTCAATCCTCCCCCTGCTGTGAGTACTTTTCTTTTCTTTCCTTTTGTTTCCTGAATTCTTTTGTCTATGACTGACTTGTTTTTATCTTTTTGAAGCCTTTTGGCAGGGATTTTGATATTGATGCTTCTCTGCTTGTGGGTGGAGAGATTGTCCCTCCTCCTGCTCCTTCAGCCTCTGTTGTTAGCCGTGTATCTGAAGGTCGACTTCTTTGTCCCGGTCTTTTTAGTGGAGAGCGTTGAATATGTTCCTTATCAGGGCGGTGCTCCTCCCTCGAACTCGTGGCCGGTGCTAAGAGGGCCGGGAGCGGGTGATTCTTCTTCTGCTGTTAAGCGGGCACGGACTTCCTCTTCGCCTCAGCCTTCAGGTAACCTTCTGATAGGTGAGACTTTTGTTCTTTCCTGTTTTGTTTTTTCTTTGGAGAGTAGTCCTGACTCCTTTCTCTAGCAGGTGGTGCTTCGTTCTTATTTTTGAAGATGAAGCCGAGGATGTTGATGATTCTCCCTTCTTCGTCGGTGAGGGTTGTTCTTATGTTTCTATACCGCTTGTTTGGCTTGTTTTGACTTGCCTTTGCTTTTTGTAGTCGTCGGGCGGCTTCTTCTTCTTCTTTACCGCCTTTGGGACCTTTGCGGGTCCTCTTCCTTCTTCTTCCGAGTTGTTGGTGGATCTTGAGGCGGTTATGCCGCCTCCCCTCCTCGGCCTCGGATGGCTCTTCGTCGTCTTTGTTAAGTAAGTGTTTGTCTTCTTTGATTTTATTTCTTTTTTAGTCGGCCTTTTGCCTTTAACTTTTTTATTCTTGCAGGTCATCGCTACGACTTCTTTTGGCTCCCGGCTCGACTTCGGAGAAGACCGTGAGCGTTGGGATTATGGGTCGGTGTCCGCTCCCCGATCCTAGTCCATTTGTTGACTCAGCGCCGGCGGTAGCTTCCTCCTCTGCGGCTGTTGCTGCGACCTCTTCTCTCCCTATGGCTCAGGTCATTGCGTCGACTTCTTTGGGAGTAGAGAAGTTGCCTTTTGCTCACCTCGATTTCTTCTAGTTATCGAGGTTGGGTGTTCTTCTCCTTTGTCGCCTCCTTGCGCTCCTTGGGATACGATTCGTGACCGAAGTTGGTGCAGGATCTTGAAGAGGCTTTCAACCCGAGTTCTCGTCTTAAGAAGCTTGATGCGAGTTCGAGTTCAAGTCTTTTGTTGAGCGTTTTCAGGTATTGTCGACTTGTTTTATCCCCCGAGTTCTTCTTTTTTTCTTTATCCTTTTCTTTTTTTGTCTGCGCAGGAATATGTTAGTGATTCGACATCTTCTTTGGCTCGTCTCGAGTCTCAAAAGAAGTTGTTGGATGAGCTGGCTTCTTTGCGGCGAGAACTTGATGAAGAGCGCAAAAGCATAATTCTTCGGAGGTTGCTTTGAGAGCTCAAATTGTTCTTCTTTGTTGATTCCGAGAAGAAGGTCTCCCGAGATCTTCAAGGTACTTTTTGGGTATACGCTCCTTCGCTTGTGTAGTTATCTCGACTTTTTTGCTTTCTATCGACTTCTTTTTGTTGTCTTTGTAGCTTTGAGAAAGAAGTACTCGGAAGAGACTGAAGCATTGAAGCTTGAAGTGCGGTCCTTCCGAGATGATTCGGAGAAGGTAAAAGAAGATGTTTGAAGAGATTTTGGCTCAAGCACGGCTGATTAGGCGCGGTGCTGATCGAGATCTTTTGCAGGCTAAGAAGACAATAGAGGATTTGTCTACTGTCTGAAGGCTTCTGAAGATAAGTGGTCGGCTCGCTAGGTTACGTGCGCAGTCTTGCCACTATCTTTGAGAAGGCCTGAAGATGTCGGCCGACACAGGTTCGAGTTCCTTCCTCTTTCGACTCGAGAGGACCATCAACTTCGCCAAAGATGCTGTTCTGCTTGGCGTCCAAGGGGTGTTGGCTTGCGTCCGAGTGGTTGACCCCAACTTCCCTCTTGATAGGGTAATGGATGAGCCTCACACTTCTGAAGAAGAACAAGCCTTGGCGGAGTCCGAAGTCTTTGTCTTGTCTTTAGCTCAGGATTTCACGGATCTTGTAGAAATAGGACTGCGCCTGTTGATGGTGATGGTGGTCGGCCAGTAGTAGACTTCTTTGTAATGATACTTTGATGCTTCTTCTGATTTTGTATAAAGATAACTTCCTTAATTTTGCCCTTGATCAACGTTTTTTTGTTTTACGTTTTTTTGAGGTGTCCGAGTAGTTGGACTCGGAATTGTCTTTGTAGTTGCCTTTCTAAATGAATAGTTCGAGCCGTAGGCTCTCATCCGAGTTCTATATCTTTAGAAGTCGGGATAGGTCGACTCTCTCTTTGGCTCTCATCTAGTCCTGAAAAGGAGCTAAGGTAGGTCGAGTGTTGACTTCTTTAGCCGTACTCTCATCGGTATTGTGAAAACAATCCGGAATAGTTGGGCTCAGGCTAGGTTGTAGCCATTTTGCACTTCAACGAATATTTCGGACCGTAGGCCCTCATCCGAGTTCTTTATTCTAGAAGTCGGGATGGGTCGAGCTCTCTCTTGGCTCTCATCTAGTCCTGAAAAGGAGCTAGGATTGGGCGAGTGTTGGCCGTACTCTCATCGGTGTTGTGAAAACAACCCGGAGGGTCGAGCGTTTTTTTTGCTCTCATCGGGGTTCTATGTTGCCCGGAGGGTCGAGCGTTTTTGCTCTCATCGGGGGTTGCCCGGGTTGTCGAGCGTTTTTGCTCTCATCGGGGGTTGCCCGGGTTGTCGAGCGTTTTTGCTCTCATCGGGGGTTGCCCGGGTTCTTTTTTGGCTGTGAGCCTTTTTATCCAAAGGGAGAGCGAGTATGGTCCTGAAAGCGCTGAATCTTTCTTATTATTTCTGGAGAAGAAGTACACATGTTTGTTTGTTCTATGCAAAGAAACGTCGTAGCTGGGAAATGTGCCATGTGTTTTTGATCGGTGCTCCATCTTCTGTCATTAGCTCGTAGGATCCGGGTCCTTTTACTTTTGATACTATGAAAGGTCCTTCCCAAGGACTAAGTAGTTTGTGCCATTTGTCTGGTTTCTGAATTTTTCTTAGGACTAGATCGCCGGTTTGTAAAGTTCTCGGCTGGACGTTCTTGTCATAGTATCTTCTTAATCCTTGCATGTATCTTGCATTTGTAGTGTTGCATTTATTCTGACCTCTTCTAGGCTGTCGATTTCTAGTCTCCTAGTTTCCTCTGCTTCTCCTTCGTTATATTGTTCTATTTTTGGTGATGTCCAAATCAAGTCTGCTGGTAGTACAGCTTCTGAGCCGTATACTAAGAAGAATGGTGAATAGCCTGTTGCTCTGCTTATTTGAGTTCTCAGCCCCCAGACTACTTTTGGCAATTCGTCTATCCACTTGGATCCGTAGTCCTTTAAATCTTCATATAGTCTTGGTTTTAGTCCTGCCAAGATGAGACCGTTGGCTCTTTCTACTTGACCATTAGCTTGAGGGTGGGCTACTGATGCATAATCGATGTTGAATCCACAGTCTTGTGCCCAACTTTTGAACTCATTGGCTGTGAAGGGTGATCCCAAATCTGTGATTATTCTGTTAGGCATCCCGAATCTGTGCATGATTTCTTGGATAAACTCTTGAGCTTTGGCTGAACTATATTTTACCAATGGTTTGTATTCTATCCATTTGGTGAACTTGTCGATGGCGACGAAAATGTACTCGAATCCTCCTTTGGATTTCTTGAGTGGTCCGACTTGATCAAGCCCCCAGCATGAGAAGGGCCAAGCTGGTGGGATGCATATTAGATTGTGAGCTGGAACATGTGCCTGTCTTGCAAACATTTGGCAATTTTTGCAATATCTGACTAGTTCTTCTGCGTCTTTTAAAGCAGTCGGCCAATAGAAGCCTGATCGGAAAGCCTTCCCTACCAGTGTTCTTGATGATGCGTGATTCCCACAGCAACCTGAATGCATCTCTAGCAGTATTTCTTTTCCTTCTGTATTTGGTACGCACTTTAGTAATACTCCCGATGATCTTTGCTCTTTTGTAAAGATTGTCTCCTACTAGGACATAATTTTTGCTTCTTCGATGACCCGAGTAGCCCGCCTTATTTTCGGGTAGTTTTTTCTCCTTGATGTAGTCTATGAATACCTGCATCCAAGTTGGATTGTCTGAACTGATTGTTAAGATTTGGTCTTGTTCCGTCTTCTTTTTGTCTTCTTTTTCGTCAGTCTTGATAGATGGCTTGCTTAGCTCTTTTATAAATACTCTGGCGGGTACTTTTTGCTCTGTCTACGAGCCTAATTTGGCTAGTACATCAGCTGCGACGTTTGAGTCTCGTAGTATATGGTGCACTTCTAAGCCTTGAAAATTTTTCTCAAGTTTTCGATTTGAGCGGTAAAGCATCCATGTTTT